>JAFIRS010006336.1:0-39164 GCA_018342105.1 Gonioctena quinquepunctata
CTTGTAAACAGAAACATGAAGAACTTCTGCCTCGGAATGGCAAAATTGGTTAGGTACCGTTAAAAATTTCTAATCTTCTGTAAATATAAATCCTATTTTCGTTAGAAAAATTAATGATAATCGTCCCTATCTTAATGTCGAATTTTAAGGTCAGAAAATTCTTGCCCTTGCTGACACTAGCAGTAATTCTTGTATTTTGGGTTCTGCAGGGTTTAGTCTACTGCAAAAATTTGATCTCCTTATTGAATATGAATCAATTGCCCATGTCACTACCGCTGATGGTAAGGATTTTTTGGGTTATATTTTGGCTCCTATTCCTCTAAATGGTGTTACTGAGGATTTGAAAATTCTTATTGTTTCTTCCGTAACTCATAGTCTTATCTTGGGCATGGATTTTTTCCATCTTTTCCGTATTCAAGCCGACTTTAGTAATTCATTGTATTCTGTTGAATCCAATATCTGTACCGTTAATACCATCCTGCCATTTTCTGAACTTACGTATTCACAGAAAACTGAACTTCAGGAAGTCACTGACCTTTTCAAATCTATAGCTCCTACTGATAAACTTGGTCTCACTCAATTGTTGACACACCGTATTGATACTGGTGATAACAAGCCCATTGTTCAAAGACAATATCCTTTGTCCCCTACCATGCAAGAGCATTTGAACAAGGAAATTGATGAGATGTTGAAGCTCAAGGTCATTCAACCTTCCCAATCTCCCTGGTGTAGCCCACTATGGTTGGTTCCGAAACGTTCTGGAGATTTCCGGGTTTGTTTTGATGGTCGGAAGCTTAATGCAGTCACAGTCAATGATGCATATCCTATGCCTCTTATCGATAGTATCTTAAACAAATTACGAGATGCGAGGTATCTTACCTCCATTGATTTGACTGAGGCTTTCTTTCAAATTCCTTCAGAGGAGTCGTCTAGACCCAAGACCGCTTCTGCAGTGTATGGTAGAGGTCTCTTTGAGTTCACTGTCTCTCCCTTTGGTTTCAGCAATAGTCCGAAACTTATGGCACGTTTGATGGATATCGTTATTGGACCATCTTTGGCTCCTTTTTGTTTCGTTTATCTTGATGTCATCATCGTGGCCACTCCTAGTTTTGATCTTCATGTCAAACCTTGAAGGTGGTGTTTCGCCGACTCGAAAATGCTAACCTCACGGTTAATTTGGATAAGTGTGAATTTTGTAGACCCTCTCTTGTTTACCTAGGTTTTGTTGTGGACCAACAAGGGTTAGGACAGATCCGAGAAAGTTTCTGCTATCGTTAACTATCCACTCCCAGAAATACCACTGAAATCAAAGGTTGATAGGTCTCGTCAGTTGGTATCGTCGATTTATTAAAGATTTTTCTTCTATTTGTTCACCCATATCTGATCTTCTTCATGGTCAGAGAAAGGTCAACCCATAGCTTGGACTCCAGAAGCGGAGGAAGTATTTTCAGAAATTAAATTTCGTCTTACTTCAGCTCCTGTGTTAGCTAGTCCTATTTTCACAAAGCCTTTTGTGATTCAGTGCGATGCCTCAGATACTGGCGTAGGTGCTATTTTGTACCAAGAATGTGACGGTGTCGAACATCCTGTAGCTTATGCAAGTAAGACTCTTACTACTTGTCAGCGTAAATACACAGTTACTGAAAAGGAGCTGTTAGCTGTCATTTTTGGTATAGAAAAGTTCCGAAGCTATATCGAAGGATTTCGCCAAGAGCAGGGAGATTCACAAAATTTTTTGAGAATTACCTGTTTATCGATTTGAAAAGGGAATTGCCGCCTTATTTCAAAATTATCTTTATCTAAGAGAGTTGTGACCACTGAAAGACGTGAGGTCTTCCTCTTCAGTTATCTTCAAAATTCTTCAATAGAAAGAATTATTTAACATTATCTTCATCTAAGAGAGTCGTGCTCACTGAAAGACGTGTGTCTCTCTCTTCTTAGGTTTATCTCTGGAAATTCTTCAATAAAAGAATTATTTCACTTTATCTTCATCTAAGAGAGTCGTGCTCACTGAAAGACGTGTGTCTCTCTCTTCTTATCTTGGCTGAAGAGTATACTTTTACTCTGACTATTATCTTGGTTCAGAAACCCTATATTTTTTGTAGCTTAGTAGAGTATTTTGGTTATAACGCTATATTTTCCTATGGCACTTGCTTTAAAATAGTATATTTTTGCACTGGCAATTTTATAGTGTTTTGCTTTAAAATACTATATTTTTGTCTGAGTAAAATTTCAAGGAAATTTTTATACTTCTTTCGGAATACCTTCCTCATTAAATTTTTTACCCTTCTGGTACATAGAATCACCTTATCAAAACTTATTTGTTTCAAAACTTAACTGAATTTGATCATAACGTTTTGGGTGAGGTTTGTTTTGTTTGGTTTCAAATTTTGTTCATTTTTAATATTTTTTTAAATTATTTAAATTAACTTGTAAATTTAACTACAGAATAGCAGATTGGATTGCTATTTATTATCTTTGTTCTCTCACTGTAACTTTCCAGTCTTTTATATAGACTGAGATTTTCATTGTATGCTATCATTTGCATCTATCTTTTGACTTTCGATTAAAATTTGAAACATAAAACTTGAGGTTCAAAGGATATCCTTCGTTCTCCCCTTTTTGTACATATTTTGATTCCTATCATCTTCTTCGCATGATATATACCACGGAAGGAACCCATCTACGGAGACAGAAGGACTAGTAACCTGGGAGGTCTTACAGCACATCCATATCAGCACTGGTCTGAAACCAACTATAGAACCACCCACGACCATCTTCATCGTAACCGCTGAAACCAAGTTTCTCCTAGAACCGCTATGACCAGCTTCAAGAAACTAGCCTTCATCTCCCTCACTCAAGAACTTCGAAGGTATATCCGTGGCACCAAAAACTGGAGGCATCATAGTTGTGAATGTTCGGGTTTTGATCAGAGTCGAAAATACTGGTTTTTTATGTAATTTCTCAATTCTTGTTCACAGAAATCAATACTCTTATAGTATAATTGTCAACCTGTCTTTTTAATGTCCAATCATTTTAATTCCATCTGGAATAAATTTGTTAAGTTGATTTATTGCATATTTATTTGCCTTCCCATACAAGCTAGGTAACATTTATTTAATTTTATTTATCTTTAGCAAGTCTGGCGCCCAACTCTTGAACTAGTCAAGTTAATTAATGTATAATTTTTTTAGTGGCCAAATTTGATTAACTAGGAAAAGTCATTAATTGAACCTTACTCACGGCCTAACCGTATCCATCTGAGCAGCCTATCGGCAAAGTGATCTCACCTTCTTAAATTTGAATCATATAATTTAAAATCTGGGGTTCAGAAGTAAGGGTTGTTGCACCCCACATACCAATTATCAAAAGAATCGGACCATAATAACGAAACTCGTACGTCATCTTGGAGCCGTCATATTGAATTTATGAACTTTGTCAAAAAAATCATGATCTTCGATCCCAAAAACTCCCACATTCCAATTTTTATTAGAATCAGACCATTATCACATAATTTGCCCAACATTTTGGAGCCGCCATTCTGTTTTTCCGCTAACAAAAATTTAATAATGCATTGTCACCGGAATTATAAAAAACTGCCATATTTCATGTTATTCAAATGACTACAAGTGGGTCAAAATTCACTAACAAGTTTTGAACAGGAAAGATAGACAGGTATATGAAAGAAGCAAGTTAAATAAAAGCTTTTCAAAAGCTGAACTTTAAAAATATCCATTTTGAATAATTGTTTTTTGCTCAATGTTTATTTGTAGGAAAATCTTTAGGAATACAGTGAACAGAGCTGTCAACAAATTAGTCTTTCAAATATAATTTTCCGTGAAATGAAGGTATACTCAAATAATCAAAAATTACAATATATCGACAATAGGGTTCAAACTTGCTGCTGAAACTTCGTCAACACATAAACAGCGCTGCTGCCAAATTTCGGGTTGGTATTCGTCGGTAAAATGAATGGCATTATATACCATATGCTTCCCCACCGGAAGCGCCGCCTACACGCTCAGTGATGGAACTGAATCAGTATAAAAATCTTCATTTCACCGCCAACCTTGTCAAGCCCGGAGCCGGGTCTGAGTTCGTAGGATTTGGTCTGGGTTCGTGGGCAGTATGTACCGAAACGGGACTGTATAAACGCAAATATAAATATATATATATATATATATATATATATATATATATATATATATATATATATTATGTTAAGGAGTACGTTAAATATTTGAAGAGTTGAAATAAGAATTATAAATGAAAAAAAAAACAATAAATAAAAAAATGTTTCTATTTAGTAATCTGTGCTATGTTATTTCATAGTTTTCCTGAAGATTCTGCAGTTTTTCTGAAACCTTATATAATAATAATCGATACCTATGTTTGGAATGAACATGGTTTCAACATAACAAGCAATTGGCTTAATAATTAAGAATTATAGTAACCAAATTTCACTAATATATTTTGAGCACAAGCAGATAACAAAATGTTAAAAGTTCGAATATTCTGTATATGAAATTGGATCTGAACACAATAGCCAATGAGATGCCAGGAAAGATCTTGATGCAAAATTAGGAATTTCGAAAATATAAAAAGCAGAAACGTCGAAAGAATGATTTTCACATGTCTTTATATAGTATGTAAGGTAGTTAGAAATGTTTCGTAAATAAAGACTGTCAAAATGGTGGAAATCATGGAAATTGCAACAAAAGGTACATGAAAATCGAAAATTCGAAAAGGAAACAAATGATGTTGATATCAAAGGAAGAAGAATCATTAAGTTAAGCAAGGAAAAACAAAAAAATAATTTTGAAGGAACCTAATGAAGAAAATTTAAATTTAAAAAAATCAATCAATATGTATTAGAAAAACAGTTATTTGACAAGACAATATGGGAAATACAATGAAGAACAATGGCAGATAAAAGATCCCAGATGCAGAGTTAATCTTACTTTTTTTTCATTGGAAATTCACCAGTACGTGGCGTAGTCACAGTCGACAAAGGGGCTGCAGTTTCCAGGAACGGGAGGAAATTTGAAACACTGAACATTCTCATTACTAGGAGTCACAGGTATTTTGAAACCATAAAAAGTTACTGCAGTGCTATAGATAATAAACCTTTTTGAAGCACCCTTTTTGATAAAACTCGTTCATGATTCACTATAAAGACCACTTAACCTACAAAACTAGGTTACAGTTCACTATTATCATCTCAATACTTCACATTTCCTGTATATATTTGCTATGAAGCACTTACTAGGTTATTCATCGCAGAATAGTTAGTTGTAAGTTTTTCCTGAATAAAGAAAATTATTATTTTGATGAATTTCTGCATTCTTTTCATAGTTTGAGCATCAATGAATTGCCATTTTCTGAAATTTACTTCAAGAACGACCAGAGGGCTCCACAGTAGAACCGACTTCTGAGATTCCATAGGCGTACCGATTGAGTTAGCTGAGGTGAAGGAAATAAAATAAAAGAGTAGATGGAAAAAAGGTAAAATGCATGGCCGGAGATATTAAATATTTACATGGGTATCAATTTGTCCATATATATCAAATTGAATTCAAAGGGGAACTAGTTTAAAGATTTTGAAAATAGTAAAAAAATTTGTAACAAAACAAAAACATTAGTGAAACAAAGAAATTATATATATATATATATATATATTTGTTATGATGTCTGGTTGTGGAAAGTAAATAAACAAAAATAATAAATATAAAATGAATACCAACCAATCATACATATATATATATATATATATATTAGTTAATATATATGAGTTGATATATATACACATATATATATATATATATATATATATATATATATATATATATATATATATATATATATATATATATATATATATATATATATATATATATATATATATAGAGAGAGAGATGTACACGGTCATTGTGAATCCCGTGAAGCATATGAACGAGACGCTGTTTAGCCCGGAGTAACCTTGTTGGTCCCGATATCGGGCTCTACAAAGTATCACCCTGTATCTCTTCACTGGGGGATCATAATTGAAAGCAGGTCATTGCCCCACGTTTGAGATCAGAACACACAATGTACAATGCCCATAACCAACATACGCGATATAGTTCTTTGGTTCGAACTGTAGGTGGCGCTTTCCGTATATAGGGATAAACACTGCAGAATTATATACTTCTTTGTAGAGCCCACGAATTTTTGTGGCGTAGTGTAGCCCTTAATTAGGCAAAATCGCAATCGCTGCCTCCATGAATGTAATATATATGAATTGCTGGATCCGTGATCTGTCCTAGCGCAAGGAGTAGTTCATAATTCAATATGAAAAATATTTATCGTTCATTTTTCAGATTAGGGAATTTGAGTTTGAAATAGTTACAATATTTGAAGATATATTTACCAATTTTTTTTTCTAACGGGAATTTTGTGCGATCAGTCCATCTACATAAAGGATAGTTGAAAAAAAGTACAAAATAATCAATATTGGCTTATAAAAGCCTTATTCTTCAGTTTTCATCGTAGATTTAATTTTTTGCATCAAACGATAAAAATACATTTACACTGATGTAGACCATATAGCGAAGACGGCCTACCAAGAATATTAGGCAAATATAATTTCCAATTGAGGAGCGATATAATGATTTCAACCATCGTGAAGATTGGATATCGAAGTTCTCAACAATTTTTTGAGGCAGAGGCACTTTTTTTATTGACTTTCTTGGAATGCAATTTCGCGGTCTTTTGAAGTTAAAATTTATGGAACTTTTCATGTTTTTTTTCATTAAATCCACTTACATCAATTGATAAAAAAGGGGGAAGGAAAGAACAGTTCACCTATACAAAAAAGGTTGAACCACCTGAAATCATCACATTAAATTCAAGCCCAGATGAGTCTGTTGAGGAAAGAGATTTTGCATTGTACACAGGGAATACTCTCATTAGTTCTTGATTGCGGAAAAATACATACACATAAAGTTCCGTTGATTTATTTTTTCAATCTTAGAAAGCTGCAACATCAACAATATTGAAGTAATAACTCGACAATATGCCATGCATCTTTTTGTGGGTAATTCGAAGATCTGGTTGAATGTTCAGTGGTTCAGAATTATTTGTTCTCTACAAAATCTGGTATTATAATGCTTGATTAAGATTATCCCCTGTTTTATTTGGATAATATAGAATATTGATATCGGGAGGGTGCTTGGAGATCGATTGTGAATAAATGACAAACAATTAAAATACAAGTAGTATATATTTCGTCCAATTGAATAAAAATATACAGAAATATATGATGGAAAAAAATATATCGGAAAAGCTAGTTTCAGGAACAACTAGAGATAACAAAATTGAGCTTCTCAGGAAAGTAGGCAATTGATTTTTTTGTGCATG
Organism: Gonioctena quinquepunctata; assembly: GCA_018342105.1. Classification (NCBI taxonomy): domain Eukaryota; kingdom Metazoa; phylum Arthropoda; class Insecta; order Coleoptera; family Chrysomelidae; genus Gonioctena; species Gonioctena quinquepunctata. The sequence goes on from JAFIRS010006336.1 coordinate 7,399, forward strand.
TTTTTCGACCATAGATATCTTTAGAAATGGAAACGAATCAGAACCAAACAAAAACTGAATTATTCGCTGATGAGTACTCAATATTTTTTTGGGGTATTCCAATCACATGAAACCATTAAGTTACTTGGCATAAAAACAAAAAAATCGATTTTTCCATAATTATTATTTCCATAGAAAACTTTCTAGATCAATCAACGGAAAATTTTATGTGAGCAGCAGTTCGTAGAGTGATATTTTTTGCTCCTATCAGAAAGTTTTTATTATCTTTTGAGTATTGATATTGATGAAATGTTGAACAGAAATTTATTATCCACTTTTTTCCTATCTTACTTCTTAATTAATATTTATAACTACAGAATTTCAGAATCAAATTTCAATTTTATGAATAAATGAGATATTGAATTTGTTGTTCCTTCTCTTCCCGCTAAGGAAGCGATCGACTATACAAAAAGCCTGAACAAACAATTGGATGAGAGATTGGTCATCTTATTTTTACTCCATATGTGACCCTGAATGGAAGTAACGTTATGTTCTCAAAAGGTTCTGATCGGTGCTATTTCATGAATTATTCATAAAATAATAAATATTATGCCGAATAGGATTCAATCATTCAGAAATACTTCCCGAAAACTCGGACCTGAAACAGTAATAGGTATGTTTCTTTGTAGAGGAGAAAAACACAAGGAGTTGAATATTCCAGTTTATGATGAAGGTACAGATTTTTTTTTTATTCTCAAATCTTTCAGAGAACTTTTCATCTGATGACATTTTATTGCAAAATTTTGGAGATAAATATTCGTTCGAGAGTAAAACTTAAAATTATCGTAAAACCAGTTTTAGTTCAATATTTTATCCTCGGAATAATTTGCCGAATGATAATGGAAACCTCATTGAGAAAAAATAAGTATATATCACTCTATTGTCTGTTGCTTGAACCAACTCCTCCATAGACTTTTAGAATTAAACTCTATTGTTAGATCATTTAATATTTTTTCTCACTTGAACTCCCCTGAATGGGTTCATTCTTGGAGTATATAAAAAAACAATTAGCACAGATAATTTTCGAAAAAAAATCTTATATGAAATAAGTTTTCGAGTTGAATGAAATTATGTTCTTATCATATACTTCTTCAAGAATAATGTTTGATGCGTTATTAGACACTAATAGAAATGGTAATTTTTGGTAGTGGCACTTTCTTCTTGGAAATTTAAATTGTGTAAATATTGTTTTCTCAATATTGTACACACAGTGGAAAAACTTATTCATAGTTATGATTTTGGAACCCGTTGAATGAGGGAGTCACCTGAATAAAGCACAAATTCATTATAAAAACACATTTATTGAATTTAACATTATAAAAATAATTCAGAATGAAATGAAATATTGATTCGTTTGAAAATATGAACAGGATGTTCATTAAATCAAATGTTGAATCATCTGCGACTGAAAGATGAACTTAAGTTACTATCTTCCATCGTTCAAGATAACCTCTTGTGAGAAATTCATGTTGAAAAGGGAAATATTTTCCATTGAATATTCAATAAACATATTTTTCTGTGGATCAAAAAATCCACGATAAAAATTGAGTTATGTTTTGTGAATGACTAACAGAAAACAACTATTCCCCTGGCTGAAGCCACACTGGACATTGAACTACATCTGATAGATATTCTGAAAAGACCCTAACTCAAAAGAAAAAATCTGAAATTGAAAATTTGCTTATTTATTGAGATGCTCATTTGATTTTCTATTCCAGTCTTGATAAGCAACTCATAGAGATGAATGAGGCGAAGAAGAATGTTTTCCAAAAGAGAGTATTCACCAGAAATCATTTGTAACATTGACTCAAGAGAGGCATCGCATTCACTAGATCTTCAATACATTTTTGTAGACGAAAATCTATTTTACGCTTCCTCGAGCATCAGGATGACCGGAAAAAATGGAAAACACATTTTCAGAAGCAATCTCACTTTGCGAAGATGAAAGTTAGGAACATTTCTTTCGGAAAGGCACTTTGAAATCAGTGTTTTTCGACATTAAAATCTGTCATGGGGTATGGTAGATTGATTTGTTCGAAAATATGAACAGGATGTTCATAAAATTAGATGTGGAATCATCTGCGACTGAAAGATAACCTTCAGTCATTAGCTTCCATCGTTCAAGATAACCTCATGTGGTGTACTCATGTTGGAAAGGGAAATACTCCCAAATGAATATTGAATGGAAATATTTTTCTGTGAATAGAAAATCCCATGATAAAAATTAAGTTATTTTTTGTGAATGTCTAACAGAGAACAACTACTTCTCTGGCTGGAACAACGCTGGGCATTGAACTACATCTGATAGATATTCTGAAAAGATCCTCAAAAGAAAAAAAATTGAAATTTGCTTTTTTATTCCGATTGTTATTTGATTTTCTATTCCAGTCTCAATTGAGAACTCATATAGATGAATAAGGCAAAGGAGAATATTTTTCGAAAGAGAGTACTCATCAGAAATCATTCGTAGCATTGATGCAAGAGAGGCATCGCATTCACTATAGGTCTTCAATACATTTTTGTTGAAGAAAATTTATTTCACGCTTCCACGATCATCAGGGAGACCGGATGAAATGGAAAACATATTTTTCAGAAGAAATCTCACATTTAAACCTGTCATAGGGTACGAAGATTGATTTGCTTGAAAATATGAACAGGATGTTCATAAAATCATGTGGATTCATCTGCGGCTGCAAGATAAACTTTAGTCACTATCTTCTATCGTTTAGTAGGGCAAGAGCTGATGATATATTTTTCCGAATTATCTGAGCAATATGCAGACTCATGTAAAGGAGTGAAGGATAGGTATATAGGAGAGTAATCTTGTTGAACATGCAAGGAAAAATGCTGTTCGCCTAGTCTGATCAATATTCAATTAATTTTACGTTTTATATGGGTTTTATGGCATTTTTATTTCGAAAAAGCATTTTGATTAGAAATTTTACTGATTGCAATTTGCGATCTTATTATCTGGCCGCAAATTGCACGGGTTAAATTTCCTAGAGGCAAAATGTTCGAGGAAAAATTTTGGAGATTTTACGATAAATCCCCTAGCACGAATGATATTTGATGAGGATATTTCTCAAATAACATTTGAAACTGGATAAAATTATCAGAATTCATGTTATATTTGAATTTTCAACGGGGAAAATTACAACAATTCTTCTAGTTCCAAATTTGAAGGAACCGTGTGCCCGTTTCTGAATGCCTTGACCCTTGACTAATATGGCCATTCCATAGTTATCTTTGGTCAATCTATCTTCCCAACAATTAATTCATTCAGCTATTTTCAGTTTCGTAAATGAAAATATATTTTCTCAAAGAACTGCTCTGCTATCCGTCCATTTTTATTGCATACGTGGGAGTGTTTATCCACCCATACACGGAACACTGAAATATGTATGTCTTCATTTATAATTAATACTCAGATTCCAATTTCTATGATCTTAACTTGAAAAGTAACGAAACACCCAACACCCAAATTTTCAACCCCCTATATCACCCCTTCAGGGGTTGAATTTCGGAAAACACTGAAACACGTATTCATGTATCTGTAACAAAGACATATAATTCCAATTTTCATGAACTCCACTTGAAAAAATTAACGGTACTCCTATATCACTTCAACCTTTAGTGTTGAATTTCCAAAAATCCTGAAGTTTGTGATTTTATTTAAAAAGATAAGCCCAAATACCAATTTTATCGACTCTTACTTCAAAACTTTCATACCTTTTCTCCCACATCCCCCCCTCCTCTAAGGATGGGATAAGAATACGCAGAGGTTTATATGAAAAACTTTATAATTCTCACATATCTAGTTTCTCCAGATACGAGAGTTCTCCTGATTCAGAATTATATTCTTCTAGAGCTGAAAAAGTCGATATCTCACTCGATGTTCCATGGTGTGAAACTACTGATCGACTTTTTAATATTTCTTAGTTTCTCTGCAGATATTTCCATTTCGGTATTATTCGTCTCGCAGCTACTCAGATCGGAAAATTCGACTTCGTCACCTGAACCTGACGAAAAATCCACATTTTTTGAGCTATCAGGCTTTCTCATATGATAATCAACCTGATCAAACAAAAAAAAAATATATTCATCAACTTTAAGGCGAGTTGCTTATTATTGAACATAAACATATACTGAATAAGAATTATGTGCTCACTTTTTTGCCTTTTCTCAAGTTATAGTTTTGAAGGGTCATCGCCACAATCTGTTCTTCTCCGCTGGACATTTCTGCAAGTCACCGCACGCTCACTGATTTGAAATCACTCATAAATATTCTGAACTGAAAAGCTCGCGGGGCAGTAGAGGCAACACCGCCGGCACACAAAGAGGCCGTTTCAATATAGGCAATATACGTTTGGTATCTATAGCGTAGTTAAAGAATAATTGGCTCTACAACGTTCCAAAGGAGTATACAAATTTTTAAATATTGAGAATTGTTACCCCTCTAAGTGTGCTTCGACGAAAAATGATGGAATTATGTCATTGCACTGGAATATACTCTTCGCCCATTCTGAAAAGTGCGGGTTCAAGAGCGACCCGTTCATTTGGTGGGCTTGGCAAGCTACCGTGTACAACTATATATATATATATATATATATATATATATATATATATATATATATATATATATATATATATATAGTAAGTTCTATAGATTTGTTTAAAATCGTATTTCACAATTGTGTTTTCTTTGTTCTCCACAGCTTGTCTTGATAATGAAAATAAACATTTTCGAAAGCTTGACTAAATAAGAAAGAGTTTTACTTTTTCTCATAGGCTTATTTTGACTGCAACAATTTTTTTTAATATAAATATTTTATATATATATATATATATATATATATATATACTGTGTCCAAAAACAAATTCATTTTTAGCTAAACAGGTAATTTTAAAAAATAATCCTGAAACACGTCGATTTTTGATGTCAATTTACGGTATTTTAAAATAATAATCTAATATACAGGGTGAATTACGTTCGAGTAATGATGTCACCGTCATTTTTTTTAAATGGAACACCCTCATTTTGTCTCAATTTTCGGATTACTCTAGCTGAGCTGATTCCAAAAATGTATCACATGTTGATTCCAATTGGTACAGGGTGGACAAAAATACAATAGTTTTGTGTGTTCTCATAAAGTAACGCGTAACATTCTTTATTAGGTAAATTAACAATATTATCAAAAATACTTATTGTCTAGCGGCAATTGGTTTAAATGTAACACCTCGTAGTTTGCTACATGTTTAGAGTAATAAAAATGAGCTGTTTCCAAACATGTTTGGTACTTGTGGTCTAGCAGACAGAATATGACAAAAAATATTTCTTATCTATTTATAAAAAACATAGTCGTCTACTTTTTTGGGAAATGTATTATTTGTTTAGTAATTTATTGATGTTCAGTGACAGTTTAGTACTACAATATTTTTGGTATTCGTGAATATTCGAATGATTGCTTAGATTCAATTGGAAGTAGAAATAGAGTTAAGTGTAAAACAAAGAATTGAAATACTTATGATGATTGGGTATGGAGACAGATCGCGAACTCAGATGAAAGTGTGCAATTTGTTCAATGATAAATATCCAGAAAGACCTATAACGCGTTCAACAGTCAGTAAGATTGAAACGAAATTTCGAGAAATTGGTAATGTTGAAAATGTACGCAAATCAGGTCGTCATCCTGCAAATGCTGATACAGCATTAGATGTTCTACTGAGTTTCGGAGAAGATGCGCACACTTCTGTTCGTAAAGTTAGTCGCTATATCGGTGTTAGCAAAACAACGGTACACAAACTATTGAAGCTTGAAAAATGGCATCCTTATAAAATCAAACTTGTGCAAGAATTAAACGAAGATGATCCCGATAGAAGACTCCAATTTTGCGAAAAAATTATGGATAAATGTCACCGAGACCCTCTCTTGATACAAAACATTATTTTTTCTGATGAGTCCACTTTCATGTTGAATGGTGAGGTTAACCGTCAGAATTGTAGATACTGGGCAAAAAAAAACCCCCACTGGATGCGTGAGCATCATACACGATACCCTCAAAAGGTAAATGTATGGGCTGAAATTGTACGATATCGAATCATCGGACCCTACTTTTTCGAAGGTAATTTAAACTGAGCAACGTATCTTGAGTTTTTAAGGGGGTATCTCGTACCTACTTTACGTAATTTGTTTCCCAGCAGACGTAATCCTGGAGGTTTCGATGAAATTTTATGGTTTCAACAGGATGGTGCACCTCCACATTATGCTGTAGATGTTAGAAGGTACCTAGATGAATTTTTTCCGAACAGGTGGATTGGTAGACGTGGACCCACTGAATGGCCAGCGAGGTCACCAGATTTAAATCCTTTGGATTATTTTCTGTGGGGCCATCTGAAGAATGTTATTTATAAAACGAAACCAGCAAATATTGCAGATGTACAAGAGAAAATTCGAACAGAAATGAACAATATTACGCAAGAAACCATACACAAGGTTCAACAAGAATTTGTACACCGTTTGGGTAACTGTCAAATACAGCAAGGGCTGCAGTTCTAACATTTATAAAGTCATGTATTCCAGCATATTCTGTCCGCTAGACAATAAGTATTTTTGATAATATTGTTAATTTACCTAATAAATAATGTTACGCGTTACTTTATGAGCACACACAAAACTATTGTATTTTTGTCCACCCTGTACCAATTGGAATCAACATGTGATACAGTTTTGGAATCAGCTCAGCTAGAGTAATCCGAAAATTGAGACAAAATGGGAATGTTCCATTTAAAAAAAATGACGGTGACGTCATTACTCGAACGTAATTCACCCTGTATATTAGATTATTATTTTAAAATACGGTAAATTAACATCAAAAATCGATGTGTTTCAGGATTATTTCTTAAAATGATTTTTTAAAAAAATTTTTTATATATATATATATATATATATATATATATATATATATATATATATATATATATATATATATATATATATATATATATATTTCAGATTTTGAGGGGAAAAGTTGGAAACTCCGTGTGTCAAGAACAAACAATATATTATCGAATTTTCTCCTTCAATGGGATCTGATAATGGGGATAATTCAAATTCTGGTTCTTGATCTTGAAACATTTAACGTCCGCATTATTTCTTCTACCCGAAGTTCGTTATTTATTTCGGTGATGAAGTCGAGATTTCTTCAAGCGTAGTCATGAGCGATGAAACGTAGAGGTTGGAATTACGATAGATCAGCACCCACTATTCCAGTCGTTCTATAGTTTCTTCTACTATATCCAGATAGACAATAGGGTATGCAAACGAAAGACATTCACTCCACCGAATAATTTTCACTGAACTGGTTGACAAAACTGCAGCACGTGTTTTGGTATACAACAGTTTCTTCAGGTGGAAAAAACACCAACGCAATGATCATGATGGATCTTGTTGAATAATTTCTGTACGTTATATCTCTAAATCATTAACAAAACAATATTTTTCAGTGGAGACGTGACGAAACAGTTTCTATGTTCTCATAATGGTTTTTTGAATATTGTGCCTGTTTGGCTTATGTAAAATCTTGCACAAGAGACACAAGTTGATTTATATACTCCAGAATTATCAGATTTCCATATCCATATTGTTCTTGATGAAGTTACTTGAATTACTATTTGGTTTGTATGCAATAAGGCAGGTGCGGTGAATATACCCATGCTGGTAATATGCTCACCCGGTGCAATTTTGAAAAGTTCTGCTCATTTGCATAATAGAGGGCGGTCAACACTTCAATATTTCGTACTAACAGCACTACGAGCCAAATCTGTGTTTGTTAGTCTCTCCAGAGAGGTTGAAGGGAAGACATACGTTTTTGGCGCTATCGATTATAAAAATAAAACGTGCTTCAATCGAGTGAAATATTGTGTATGTTTGTTTACGATAACTGTAAATACACCTTTTTACCATTATTTTAGTATACTACCTTTAATAAAAATTTCAATAAATTAACGTTACCAACTTTTAAGATGCATCTTCTGTTTCTGTCGCTGATATGCTATTCGTTGAGGGGAGGTAATATGCTCTATGGCAGAGATATTAGGGTTTTTTTGTTTTGTTCCTTGAAGAGTTTTCTTAGTTTAAGAATAATTTATATATTTTTAAATACGCTTTGTTATTATTTTGATAATTACTTTTTGTACTCTCAGTACTAAGTAATGTCTACCAACCACTGTGAAGTTTCAAGTTTAATTTTTCAGTTAAATTAGAATTTTGGGTTTGTTCAGTTTATTGTCATCATTCAATTTGTTTTCCGAAATAAATATACTCGCCATATAAATATGTTGTTTTGCTCTTGATAAAATTATTCATTGGGCAAATTAGGAACATGCCATGGGCATATTAACGACAGGGTTGGTAATATGGCAAGTATACAATTTTTTTTTATAATGGTATGAAAATATATTGAAGGATTAAATCATCCATTGCTGTCCAAACATCACTTCTTTGGTTTTGAAGGTACGCTTTCTATGAAAAACCGAAATGAATATTTTGCATTTCTAATTTTCATCAAGGATTTCGCTCAACATGGGCATATTCACCGCACCTACCTTATTGATGTTGTTTTCACGTAAGAAGGTAATTATTTTTCGAAAGTATGGCCTGAATATGTGAGAATTTTGGATTTATATTTTTTGTTTAGAGTATGAAACACTTCCCATGAAGCTTTAGAATATTCGACTTCCAGACAACTCCAAACTCATCTCCTTTGTTGTTCAGAATGTATTTCCGAGTATACCACCAGAAGAAACTCTCATATTGGTACAAATTATAAAAATTTATATACTAGATTTGCTCACAGTCAGTTTAACTCGAATTTTTTTCCAATTTAACAATTATTCCTTTTTCATTAGCCGAAATATTTGTGAACACCTTGGAGGAAAAAATTCACAATGATCCTTCAATTGAACATTTCTTGTCCTTGTACAGATATGTCGACGACATTTTGGTGTGCTCTGTGGGAACTGGAAGCAATGTTCTTCGACTTCATCAATGCAATTTACCCTTGTTCAAAATTCTCAAAAAAAAATGGAAATAAACACTTTTGAGACCCGAACAAAAATCATGAATAAACATAACTTCCCAACAGACATCACAATACACAGTACCTCAACACATCCATACCGACATATATAAGCCACATATGACTCAATACATATACTGATAGGTATTCTTCTTAAAAAAAAAATTAATGAGGAATTTAATATAATTAAACAAATTGCAATTAATAACTTTTTTTCCACTGAAGATACATGACTACCGTGACATGGTTTCCACATCGCCAAATTCCGGTCGCTATGGTCCCTATATTGTGGGGAGTTCGAGACTGCGGCAACAGGAAATGGGTAGAACAATAAATTCAGCTTAAGTAATGTCACAGACTATCCCAGAAGACCAGCAGTAAGAAAGGCTGTATCGAGACAGTTGAAAATATGAGTAAATGAATTGGGTGAAAATCTGAGTGTGGAGCAGACGTGCAAAGACTTATCGAGTTTGCCCACCAGAGAATACAGAGGATTTAAAAAACAGTTGGTGGTGCATATATACATTGTTGAATTGGGATGTAATGAAATACAAGGGATCTTGAGACTGCCACACTCCAAGAGACAGCAGTAAAGCTTTGGTTCCTTTCTCAGAAGTGCAAGCAGCTTTCGACACCCCGAGTGGAATTGAAATCGATTGGAAAACCACCTCAGTAGAGACACAAGATGACAGCATGAAGCAGATGCTCAGTAGAATACTAGGAGAATTGAAATCCAGAAATAGCGCAATAATGACCAATCAGGAGTAAACTGCTTTAGATATGGTAGGAGCGTATATTCCAAAAGATATTGCGGGGTGAGACTGCCGCCATGCTCATCATCACCTACTCGAACACTTCCACGTTCTTTCTCGTCTGCAAGGTCAGGATCATCTAGAGAGTCCCCGGATAGGTACAGAAGAACTACAATTTCCCAGCGTATCGGGGCGCAAGGTGGCTAGCAATAACGAAGCCCTCAGTGTCATCCACGTCAACAGAATCAGGAGAACTCCAATAGTTTGACCCTAAGCAGCAAGGTGAACCGAAGAGACATCGAATGCACTATAGACACAGGTTCGTTAGCTCTGCTGGTCCGCAGCGGGATCCTCGAACCAGAGAGTGCGATACTACTTACGTCCAATTTTATCATCCGAACAGTCTTCGGAAAGAATGCATCAGTACGAGGGGTAGTTGACATCGCATTAACACTCGAAAAATAACACACAATGAAAGAGTTTTCGTGAACGACATAGAATACCAGTACACTCCTAGGATGGATATGATAAGTGACTATGCATGTTTTTCTCGATGTTAAGCAAAGAATGATGAAATACGGCGAGACGGAATTCATTTAGACAACGCCAGTCGAAAGGGGGCGTTTTGTGAAACTGCGGATGGCCAAAACTGTCGAAATACCGAGTTCTTGATGGAATAACAGTCCGAAAAGAAGATATCACAGGTGTACGTGTACCAGTTGAGTGAGTAGCAGACTGTGAAATGAGGGAATTTCCACCAAAAGTAGCCCAGCTGAGAATCATATTGAGAATCAGCGAGAGATCCCTCAATCATTCATCGAGGCCTCCATGAGGTTACTCGCCAAATAATGTGTTGAACATACCTGATCTAATATAGGGTAGACATCAGTGAAGCCCATCCGATTCAACAACGTTCAAAAACATAACCATTCGCCAAATAGCAGGAGGTGGAACGCTAGTAGAGAAAATGATCGAGGATCGCGTAATCGAAGAATTTATAGTTCGGCCCAGTTGTACTGGTTTACAATAAAGATGGGTCTACAAAATTTGGTATGGATTATGAGCCACTTGATGAGAAGAAGGAACACATTCTACTCCGAATTGACGACACACTAATAACATTGGCAGGCGGATACTTTTGAATGGGCATACATAGAGATCATAGGGAGTACACTGCATTCACAACTGGTCGCGGTCTTCATCAGTTCATTGTTATGCTAGTTGGTCTCTATAGTACCCCAGCAATATTCGAAAGATTCATGGATCTGAGATTACATGAACTCACATCGTTATGAAAGGAAATTCTGGAAAATATCTGGCCAACCTGAGTGAAGCATTCGAAAGGCTTAGGAGTGCCAACTTAGGACAAAATCTTTGGAGGTGCTTCCTTTTCCAGAAGCGAGTAGATTTCTCGGGCCACGCAGTCCCTACAGAAGGAAATATAACAAATGATTCGAAGGCTATTCGACACTTGCCAAGAACAAAAGATTAACATCAGGAGGGAAGCCTTCTTGGCCTGTGTACTTATTACTTTCGATTTGTAGAAGGATTTTCAGACATCGCGGCACTCCCACATACGTTGACAGGAAATAATATTATTCTGCAATGGTCTACCGGAAGTGAAAAAGTTTTCCGTAAGTTGAAGGCATGAAGGCAGCGCTCTGTTCAAGTCTAATCCTGGCATATCCACAGCAGAGAAGCATGTTCATACTGGACACAGATTCAAACAATACCGGACTGAAGCTGTGTTATCACAGGTGCGAGATGGTCAGAAAAATGTAATTGAATACTACAGCAGGGTGATGTCTGAGCTCAAAAAGAATTACTATGTCACCAGGAAGAAACTTCTGAACTCAGGGTCGTAGATCATTATCACAAAAACATATATGGAATGGGGTTTCCTATCAGGTTCAATCATGCGGCCCTGATGTGGCTACTCGTGATCAAGAATCCAGAAGGATGAGTAGCTAGATGGATAGAAATGCTAACCCAAGCCGACTACATGGGAATGCGTAAGTCTCATCTAGAAGACAGTGTCCAGAAGTCAGCATGGTCAACGTTCAAATGCCATGAAGGAGTGGCCAATTTCAGATGAACAAAGCTGAAGACGAGTTGACATCGTGTGAGAAAAGACCACGGAACCAATCCAAATATTGGAGACTTTCTGCATTGTGAAGGAAACGGAAAAGTTGGTAAGTTCTTCCTGGATATTCCAGAGGGCAATCAAGGCAATTTGGCAGTATCGAATTCCCTGGTTATGGAATATAACATATTCAAACGGGCATGAGAACGATCGTCATTTCACCAATCGGTTTCGCTCAGGAAGAGGATAGGTGAAGTATCGAAAAAAAATTAGACAATTAGACATCAGACAAGATCAGGCTGATTTCAATATCGAAGAAATATAGAAAAATATAGTGCGGAAGATGTCCAGAGTGGTGCGCTACTGAAAATTCAGGGGTGAATCGGAAAAATACAACATAGGCACGCCATTCAAACGGATTTCCATTGAGATTGATACCCTATTTTCTGTGACGAACGATGGCAACAAGTTCTCATTGCCATGGACTATTTCAGCAAATGATCAGGAGCTCATGCCACTCTGGACCACAGTAGCAAGTTCATTGGTGGCCAACATGTTCCCAGATTTGGAGTACCGAAGGAGCTACATTTACCAAGGAAAAAATTTCGATTGGAAGTTTTTGAAGGAAATTCGAGAATTGATGGGTATCGATAAGACTAGAACAATTACGTTCAATCCCCAGTCAAATAGCATGGCAGAAATATTCAATCACACTATGGAAAAATATTTGTTTTTCCAGGTTGTAGACGACATCTAAAGGACTGGGACAGACAATTTCCATTATTTCTGATGGCATACAGAGCCGGATAGCATTATCTTCGTAAGAAATTTCTACTGGACCTGTGATTTGGTGTTCGGATCACCAAGCATCCAAGAGGTAGTGGTGCACGCAGACAAACTGATGTACAGCATTTTCAGAATCCATGAAACAGCTCGGGAGATATTGATATTGGTTGGCGACAGAATGGAAGCTCGTTATGATTTGAGAGATAATCCAGGAGGGTTTGAAGAAGATGACCGGGTTCAACCGTACAAATCACATGGAAAACGGGGTCTATTTCTTAAACTTACACCTCATTGGAAAAAGCCGTAGGGAGTGAAGAAGAGGATCAATGACGTGATACACAGAATCCAACGCAGTCTGGGAGACTGGAGCACTTTCACGTTGAAACGATGGCTATTGATCGGGACGATCAAAATCAGAAGGCTACTGCCGATTACAGTACATCACCGTATATTTGAATCCAACGCAGTCTGGGAGACTGAAGCACTTTCATGTTGAAACGATGGCTTTTGATCGGGACGATCAAAATCAGAAGGCTACTGCCGACTACAGTACGCCACCGGATATTTAACTAACGTGACGTCAACATTCCGAAGAAACTGTCTGGAACGAATAGGACACATCCAGCCACTTCAAAAATATCAACGAATGACCGTTACGAATGTTCAGATCGTTATCGACCCATATAAGATCCAGTCTAACCGACAAAAATGGCACGGTACAATGTTATGAATAGTTGAGAAAACAAAGGTGATTCAGAATCGTACGCGATATCTCAGTAGTGACGTGTGAATCCATTCAATTACCAAAGTGCATTATTGGTTTGTCATTCTGACGTGTGAATAAACGGAAAATAATTACTCGAGTATTTCATCACAGTCGATCCCCTGATTCATGACAATAATTTTCCAAAGATCAATTTATTTTTCATTTGTTGTTATCAGTCACGTTTCGTTCATTCAAACAATGAGGAGATTGAAATTCAATATTTTTCAACACGGAGATAATTTTAAATTTTCAGTTACATTGGAAATTCCTTGAAACTGGTTTGATTGTCTCATATACCTCATCAACAGTAATAGCAAACGTATTTTTGGAGTATTTCTCGTTTCATTGGAAAATATGTCAATTTAAAATTGATCCTGATTTTTCATTTCTATACCGATTGTTGCGGCCAGTATTTCAATATGCAATACAGTCCACTGATCTGAAAATGTTCGCAAGTTCATGAGTCCTTGCGATCCAGCTAATTGCTTGAGATGGTCATCGGTCCGACTTCGAACAGTGAGGGGTTGGTGTCATCCGGCTGTAGACTACGACGTTTTGTTTTGGTTCCCTGGTAAAAGGGACTTGTCAGTACGCTGTCAGATCTGATGACCGAAAGCTATTTTCATTTTTAACTTGTTATGAATTTATTGTAGTTATTGCAATATAGAAGTTTCTCTAGTTCTCAGTATTATTGAGGAACAACGGAAATAGAATCCAGTTGAACACTCAACATAAATTTGGTCTCTTCGATCTGGATTGTGCAAAATTTTGGGCTCTTCGACCTCGATTGTGAATGCAATGCAATCGACTGGAAGCTGAGAATTCGACGGAAACGACGGGACGGAGCATAGAGTTTGGAACTATTTGGGAGTATTGCAGAGCGCAGCGTATTCACGGTGAAAGAGGAAAGCGGCATCAAGGAGTTCCACGTGGGGAACGTCGCAGGTGGACAAATAAAGGCAAATATTCATTGGCAAGTCGCATTCAATATTCAAAACAGAGGCAGGTTGTGAGTACATCTTCCTATCTTTCCTCATATCATTGTCATGGTCTATTGGTGCGGTGACTGGGTGGAATTAAGTAAATCAATTTGGGTTTTCATTACACAAAAAATTACAAAAACATGACGGACTTAAACGATCTTGTAAGGAAAAGGGGTATAATCAAAGGGCAATTAACGCGGTTTGAAACCTTTTTGAAGGTAATCACTCCCGAGAAGGTAGGACAATTACCGGCACGTATTGAAAGGTGTAAAGAGTGGTGGAATGAATTTGACATTTCACAGGTACAAATAGAAGAATTGGATAAAGAGCATACTGACTTGCAAGAGCAGGAAAGAAACTGTTTTCAGGATACATATTTTGAATCAATAGCTCTCGCGGAAAAGATATTATCAGAGTCTTCACGCATAACGAGTTCGGTTAGCTCTGGTGGAATGGTCGTAGCCGAAAGAAATGTGAAATTACCAACTATGCAGATTCCAACTTTTCAAGGGTCATATAAAGATTGGTTGGAGTTCTCAGATACGTTCAATACGTTGATTCACTCGAATAAAAGCCTCACAGACATTCAGAAATTCTATTACTTAAGGAATGCGGTGAAGGGTGAGGCAGCGGAGGTTATTCGTTCGTTAGAGGTGTCAGTGGATAATTACAAGGAGGCATGGTCATTGCTAAAGGTCAGATTCGAAAACAAAAAAATTATTGCTCTGAGTCACATAGAATCGTTGTACAATTTCACTCCAATTATAAAGGAGTCATTCATTCACATAAGAAAGTTTTTGGATGAAATCAGGAAAGACTTGAGGGCTTTAAAGTCGTTAGGGCAGCCGGTAGATTCTTGGGATACATTCTAGAAATAAAACTAGACCCGACAACAAGGAGGGAATGGCAGGAAGCAGGAAAGGTGAACTCATTCGCAACTATGAAAGAATTTTTACAATTTTTGGAGGAAAGGTGCGTACTACTTGAAACCATAGATTCGAATAGGACAGGTGCAAAATTTGATAAACCAAGGTCTGATAAGCCATCAAAGGCATTCATGACCTCCATTAAAACATGCACGATTTGTAAAGAAAGTCATCCAGTTTTTAGTTGCAAAAA
This sequence comes from Gonioctena quinquepunctata, assembly GCA_018342105.1. Classification (NCBI taxonomy): domain Eukaryota; kingdom Metazoa; phylum Arthropoda; class Insecta; order Coleoptera; family Chrysomelidae; genus Gonioctena; species Gonioctena quinquepunctata. Next base: position 23,004 of record JAFIRS010006336.1, read on the forward strand.
ATTCTTGAGCCTATCAATCAATGGAAGGAGGGACGAGGTCAAACGGTCAAATTCGTGCTGGAATTGTCTCAGACAGGGACACAGAGTTCAAGATTGTACAATAAGGGGTTGCAAATTTTGCGGGAAAAAACATAACTCATTATTGCATGCAATTAATCAGGTTCAGTCAACACAGGGAAATAATCCACAGGAAAACGGGAATATCCCGGTATAAGAAACTTCAGAATAACATCAGGCACGAAATAACTAGCAGCATTAAATCGGGATGATTCAAAGGCTACTAGGGAAAGTTCAACGCATAATTATGTTTCGAGGCAAAAATCAGATATTTTATTGTCAACGGCAATAGTTCGCGGGGGGATCTGCATCGGTGCAGGATGCTCTTGGATTCAGGAAGTCAATCGAATTTCATAACTGAGGAGTTTATTGAAAAGCTGCAACTCTCACTCATTAGCGTTAATATACCCGTCATTGGTATCGGAAACGCACTTTCTAACATAAAATATTCGGTAAACATGGTAGTTCATTCAAAATTCAAGGATTTCAAATTCCATTCGACATTTCTTGTAATAAATACCATCTCAGATAGTGTCCCAATAACAAAAATCGATACAAGTTATTTGGACATTCCTGAAAATATCAACTTGGCGGATGAGAGTTTTGCTGTACCGGATAAAATCGATGGCATTCTAGGTGTGTGCATGTTTTGGCATTTGATTTGTGCAGGTCAAATTGAATTAGGAAAGGGAAAGCCAACATTGCAAAAGACTAGGTTAGGGTGGATTATCGCAGGGAAAATAAATGAACGGAAGGGGGCTGCAAGGGGAAGAAAAACGGTTTGCAATTTTGCAGCAAATGCTTCGTTGGAAGAGCAGATTCAACAGTTTTGGGAGTTAGAGGAATACAGTCATACAAAAAAGTTTTCTAGGGAAGAAGCTCAATGTGAACAAATTTTCAGGGAAACTACAAAAAGAAATCGAGAGGGAAGGTTTGTGGTTGATCTTCCACTCAGGTCAAATTATGGGGAACTGGGTGAATCTTTTAAAATGGCTCATGGGAGGTTGAAGCATACAGAACGTAATCTAGAAAAAACTCCAAACATAAAAAATCAATATCATCAATTTATGCGTGAATATATTGACATGGGGCATATGTCTGAAATCAAGGAGATGGGGTTGGAAGGTACTGAAAGGAATATTTATCATTTACCACATCACGGGGTGTACAAACAGGACTCTCTCACTACAAAATGCGGGGTGGTTTTTGACGCATCTGCGGCAACAAGCACAGGGGTTTCCTTGAACAACATACTCATGGTTGGGCCACAATTGCAGGATACACTCTTCAGCATTTCTTTAAGATTTCGTAAGCACAATGTAGTCATCACTGCTGACGTGGAGAAGATGTTTCGGCAGATACTTGTCAAGGAAGAGCATCGAGACCTGCAGCGAATTCTATGGCGTTTTTCTGAAGAACAATCAGTCGGGGTTTACAGGCTCAACACGGTTAGTTATGGGACAGGTCCTGCAAGTTATCTTGCTGTTAGGTGTTTGCAGCAGTTGGGTTATGATTGTAAGGAGCAATTTCCAGAGGCTAGTCGAGTAATATTGAGAGATTTTTATATGGATGACTTATTGTCAGGGTCAGCATCGGAAGAGGAGGCAAGAGTGCTCAAAAAACAGGTCAGTCAGGTTTTGGAGGCGGCTGGTTTTAGGCTTAGAAAGTGGACATCAAACATAAGGGAAGTTTTTTCTGATGAGGAGGAAAATAGCAGGGAAATCGATCACTACTTCTTGGAGGGCACTTCAGCAAAGGCACTGGGTTTGTTATGGAATGCAGAAGAGGATATTTTGCACTATAAAATCATGTGGGACAAAATTCAATCTAGGGTCACAAAAGGACAATTTTATCAGTTATCTCTCAGATTTTCGATCCATTAGGTCTTGTCGGTCCTGTTATAGTCAATGCAAAAATTATTATTCAACAGCTTTGGAAGAGTAAGGTGGGTTGGGATGAATCACTTCCTCCAGATTTGCACACATCTTGGGTTCGTTTCAATGATGGAATTACTGAGTTGTCTAAAATAAGGATAGGTAGGCAAGTTATTTGTAGGAATCCTAAAGATATACAGCTACACAGCTTCTCGGATGCTTCAGTGGCTGCCGATGGCGCTGCAGTATACGTTCGGTCTACAGATGCAGAGGGTACCCATCATGCTCATCTTTTATGCGGAAAATCAAGAGTAGCACCTTTGAAGGTCGTTTCACTTCCAAGGTTGGAACTTTGTGCTGCTCTTTTATCAGCTAGGCTAGTTAGAGAGGTTCAAAACTCTATAGACATACATTTCAGCAAGGTTCAGTTCTGGTCGGATTCTGAAATAACATTATCATGGATTAAGGGGGAATCCAGTCAATGGAAGACGTTCGTGGCAAATCGAACTTCAGAAATTAAAGATATCACAGGAAATGAGCAATGGTCCCATGTTATCTCAGAAGATAATCCCGCTGATATCATTTCAAGGGGAATAGAGCCAAGGAAGTTGGCATCGTTGGCACTATGGTGGCACGGTCCAAACTGGTTGAGTTCAGACGAACAGCTTTGGCCAAGGAAGGAAGGATCAAGCTGTGGTGAGGTTCCAGAGCGAAGGGTTATAACTCATACATTTTTTGTCGAAATTTCTTTGGACATATTTGACAGGTTTTGAAGTTATCCTGAATTACAGCGGGTCTGGGCTTATTGTTTGCGCTTCATAAAAATTGTAGAGCAAACGCTGCTAGGTTGAAAGGATCTTTGTCATTGGAGGAAATAGAAAATGCTACAAATTGCTTAATAAAATTGTCACAACAGCAAACCTTTAAGGTAGAGATTGAGGTTTTGCAAAAAGGGCGAGCTCTAAACAAATCAAGTAGACTCATTTCGCTAAGTCCTTTCCTAGATGAAAATGGAATAATGCGGGTTGGGGGGCGGTTAAAACGTGCGGATATCCAGTATGATCAAAAACATCCGATAATTCTGCCAGTAAAACATAATTTAACGGACCTTATTATCCGTTACGAGCACATGAAGCATATGCACTTAGGAGCACAAGCGCTTCTTTCCATCATAAGATTGAAATATTGGGTATTGTCAGGGCGTGGAACAGTCAGAAAAATTCTACATAAATGCATTACTTGTTTTCGCGCGAAACCGAAGAGCAGCCAATACATCAGGGGCGATCTTCAGAGGTTAGGGTAACTCCTAGTCGTCCATTCCTCAATTGTGGGGTAGACTATGCGGGTCCTTTCGAAATTAGGGTTCATAAACTCAAGGGGCAAAGATACGTGAAGGCATATCTGTGCTTATTCGTATGTTTTTCCACAAAGGCTGTTCACCTAGAGCTAGCTATGGATTTGAGCACAGAATCATTTATGAACTGTTTTAGAAGGTTTATGGCAGGAGAGGCGATTCAGAACATGTATTCTGACAACAGGACAAATTTTGTTGGGAAATGGGGAGCTCAAAGGACTCTATAATTTTCTAAGGCAAGAAAACTCAGAGCAAGTTTTCTGAATATTTTTCTCAAAATATAATAAAATGGCACTTTATTCCACCACGGGCACCCAACTTTGGCGGGCTTTGGGAAGCGGCCGTAAAATCTGCTAAATACCACATAAAGAGGGTTCTGGGTAACGAGAGGCTAACTTATGATGGGTTCCACACAGTCATTGTACAGGTAGAGGCGTGTCTAAATTCCCGACCTTTAACACCCCTTTCCGACGATCCCATGGACCTAGATGTACTCACACCAGGGCACTTTCTCATCGGATCACCTCTGCTATCAGCTCCTCAGGAGGATTTACGATACAAAAACTCAAATCAAATCAAGAAATATTATCATCTGATGCAAATTGTTCAGCAGTTCTGGGCCAGGTGGTCCAAGGACTACTTGTCGTCTCTCCAAGGACGAACGAAGTGGCAATCAAACTCCGGAAATTCGAATATACACCTAGGAAGTATGGTGGTAGTGAAAGAAGACAACTCACCTCCTCAAAAATGGTGCTTAGCCAGAGTCACAGAACTTCACCCCGGTGAAGACAATATAGTGCGGGTAGTGACAGTTCGAACAGTAAAGGACTTTTTTAAACGACCTGTATCTCGTTTATATGTTCTACCAATTGACTATAACTGAAATTCTCTGTTTTTTTGGTGAGAACAGTATATTTGAAGACTATTGGAAGCTGGAGCTTCCAAGGGGGGCGGCATGTTGCGGCCAGTATTTCAATATGCAATACAGTCCACTGATCTGAAAATGTTCGCAAGTTCATGAGTCCTTGCGATCCAGCTAATTGCTTGAGATGGTCATCGGTCCGACTTCGAACAGTGAGGGGTTGGTGTCATCCGGCTGTAGACTACGACGTTTTGTTTTGGTTCCCTGGTGAAAGGGACTTGTCAGTACGCTGTCAGATCTGATGACCGAAAGCTATTTTCATTTTTAACTTGTTATGAATTTATTGTAGTTATTGCAATATAGAAGTTTCTCTAGTTCTCAGTATTATTGAGGAACAACGGAAATAGAATCCAGTTGAACACTCAACACCGATTCTGAAAATATCAATCATATCTGTTGGTGTCATGTAGCAGAATTTTGATCCTGATATTTGTTATCAAGATTTTTTCCAACCCAAACAATACCTGCACCTCTGATAAGTTATCACACTGCAGCACTGTGGGCTGGTAGACAGCAATAAAGTTGCTAATGACATTTTTTCTGTATAATGAGGCTGCAAATATTCCTTTATAATGACGAAAAATACCTCCATTACATTTTTCATTCAGTCGTTGATTCAGTTCGAGAGTGATCACTCCTTCACCTATCTCAGAATAGAAGAGCCCTTCAAATTTCTTTCAATATAATGAACAAATCTATGAACAATTAGATGGTTGTGCTATGAACTCTCCCATATTCCGTACCTTTGCACAATTGGTCATGGAGGAACTAGAAGAAAATGTAATGAATAACTTCAATTTCAAATTACCGTTTGCCAAAAGATATATGGATGATTGCATATCAGCCACTCATTCAATCCAAAACTACAATTGACCGCAGAAAAAGAAACTAAAAGAATCAATTTCCTAGATCTCACTTTGATAACAAAAAATGGAAAAATACTCACACAATGATTTACCAAAGTCACCAGATCAGGCAAATTTTCGAACTTTGACTTAAATCATCCCATACATTATGAAAAAAGCGTCGTTATAATTATGGCCGACAGAGCAATTCAAATCAGTAGTCCAGAATTAGGACAAAAAAGTTTAGAAAAAATCAGGAAAACCCTGCAAAATTATAACTAGCCAATCAATTTTTTTGATGAAATCATGAAACAAAGAACAACAAAATTTTACAACTCTGAGAAAAACACCAAAAAAATTCAATTATCGAATCAAACTTACAATGTTGCACTTCCATATGTACAGGGTTTTTCAGAAAATATAAATTAACTTCCTTAATAAAATTAAGAAACAAAGAACAATTTTTTTTATAACTCTGAGTATAACACCAAAACAGTTGAAATACCGAATTTGAATAACTATGTTGCACTTATTTTAAAAAACAAAAATCTTCAGCTATTTTTGAAGTTACATAATTTATTGAAAAACATGTTTTTTAATCCTCTCAAAAGTCGCATTCCATAATTATAAAACTCGAACCTCGTTTACAACATTCCATGCAATGACTGCAATGAAAAATATAATTATGACGTCACAACTGCTATGCAATAGAGTCAACGGACACAAATACATGAAAAATCAATAATTACAAAATAATTACAATCCAAATATCGGAAACACTGAAGCATTCTAGAAAGACGATGCATTGAAGAAATTATATACATGGAGAAATCTTCGAATACTATGAACAAAAAAACTGACATCAACAATATAAACCAAATATATCGCAACCTCTTATAAATACCAACACGAAGATGATCACCCCCCATCACCGCCATACACATCACATTGATAAGAACCATCCCATTACGAATAACCATAATTCGCACATGCTCCCTTCGCTTCATCCCATGTTACTTCCAAAGCATCGATGGTGTCGCCTCCGTCGATCCACCAAAACAAAAGAAAATAATAATCACAAATGATTAAACTTTATGATGAAAAAAACGAAAAGACACAGTGACGAATAACCATCATGTTGTTGCTTAGGTACGTACCTACCAGTCAGTCAATTAAGACTGAAATAGGGAAAATTAAACATGAATAAAAAAAAAGATCGCCTTCTTTCAACACGAATTCAAAACCCAAGAAAATTTTGAGGAAATTCATGACATATCAGACACATTTTTTAATAATAAAGAAAAACAACTTCGAGTAGATTCAATACCTGCGTCCTCTAGATCTGTACAAGCTGTTTTAAAGTCAATAGAGGACAAAGAAAAAGACATGACAACGTTCCTAGACATAGAGAAAATATTCAACAACGCCACAACAGACGCACTAGTGAATGCACAAACCAGAAGAGGAGTTTTGCCAAGCCTATGCAAATGGAAAGGACCAGTCCAGAGAGGAGAACAATCATACCCACTCTACGAGAGGACATCATCATTGCGAAGGAAGGCGGAGGCTGCCCACAAGGAGGAGTCCTGTCACTGCAACTGAGGGCAACCCTGATAGATAATCCCCTACAAAGCCTAATACAAGAAGGCTTCCATTGCCTTGGATATGCAGACGACCTAGCGATAGTTATTGGAGACCGGTTTATGGAAGTTATCTCAGAAAGATCACAAACATAGTAGACAATTGGTGCAAAAGAGAACAATTTTCAGTCAACGGTCAGGAAACACAAATTGTCGCATTCACGACAAAACGAGCACTGCAAGGCCTGAAACACCATTGGTGGAGGGCAAATGAATCCCATTGGTCAAAGGAGCAAAGTATCAATGGTTGGTTTTTGATGAAAGACTTAAATGGAAATCCCATACAACAGAAATCTCCGAAAAAGCATCGGTAGCACTAGGCAGATAGGGGAGGATGTGTGGCAAGAAGTAGGAACTGAACCCAAGATGACTATATGTTCATACTCAGGGGTAATCAGGCCTATGATATCATATGGGTAAGTGGCGTGGTTGCCAAAGACTGTTCAGTCAGGAATTATTAGGCCATTAGAAAGCTAACAAAGACAAGCGTGGTCTCAGTGCCACAGTTGTCATGAAAACCATCCCCATAGCCGCGATGGATGTCATCCTGAACCTACCATTACATATCTACATACAGGAAGAGTCGTAAGCTGTCATTCACAGACTCATGCAAGTGCAATCACGCATCATAAAACTCCACGGGACAGAGTAACAAACGCTAGAATGAGAACTAAGGTCCGATCCAACTATAGGAATGCCCAGCGACGCCATGATAACGAAGTCAATAAACCAGAACGAGAACACTGGGAGGAAGAAGCACCTATCAGCGCAGCGTCAAATCTGGTACACAGACGGCTCGAATTGAGGAAGGAGTCGGAGCCGGAATATACCAGCAAAAACCAAGGATTGTAATCTCAGTGAGCCTGTCAAAGGACACCACAGCATTTTAAGCGGAAGTGGTAGCAATTTTCGAAGTCATGTGGGACGGTACCTGTGCTCTGAATGAACTAGCAAACCGTAAGGAAGTTACCATGGCATAGGTTCCAGGACACAAAGGACACCAAGGGAATGAAAAATCCGATGGAACCCTTCTGCGGCATATCGAGAGCAACTGTTGAGAAAACAATCAGCAGCTGGGTGAAAACCAGGCGCAATGCTGGTGGGAACAATCCCCGTGACAGAGGCAGGCGAAATGGTTTCTCTGAAAACCATCACCTACGCTCACGGCAGACCTACTGAGCAAGGACAGAAGGTCCGTAAAGGCATTAGTAGCCATGCTTACGGGACAATATGAACTCAACAAGCATATGAAAAACACAGACAGAAGAAACCACTGGCAGACCAAAGGAGAAACCTCCATCCATATCCTAATTGAATGCGAAGGAAAAGCTATAGCTGCCTCCGTGGTGACGTTGGTTGTTGCCCTGGAATTCAGGGTCTGCTGACCGAAATCACAAATGAGCGGCTGGCTTCTGTTTGTTGACTCCGTTGATTTGTCATTTTCTACCAAGTGTTGTTCATCCTTGCACTTCTCCACCGTACTGATGAGGGCCGAGAGCCCGAAACACGTGTCTACGGTTAGCACTTTTCTCTGAGGGCTATGTCCATTAAGTTCCTTCCATTTTATATATATATATATATATATATATATATATATATATATATATATATATTTATTCATTTATTTATTTATTTGGCTCTTTTTTATAGGTGAATAATGGAATCTACGGGGTGAGAAGAAGAACTTCTGTTGAATATCGGAAGCTTCTGGTTGTAGAACAAATGCAGATACATACAACATCAAAATTAATTCACCTGACTACTATCTGAATTGATAGTTTGGCTGTCGGTAAATGATATTCGTCATTGACTCTGTGAGAGTCTCTGAAGTAATGAGAAAATCTATTTTCTGGTATCACAAAAACTTGTCGGAGCCATAGTTCATCGAAAGTGTCATCTATTCAACAATGGGATATAAGTTGTATGAGAGTGGCCAAATTCAAATACCTGTCGTCGTTTGCAGCTCGTGACCAGTCTCCACGGACTGTCAATGCCGTGGAGGAGATGCTGAAAAATAATGTTTTTTTTCGTTTGAAGGTGGAGACAATACTTGCGGTAGTGTGGAAGACCCTGGGTCAGATCTACACACTCAAACCTCTATCCTGCAGGCTCGTGGCCTCCGAGGATACTTGAGACTTTTGGCGCATTGTATCCTACCTGACAATGGCAAATTCCTATCTTATGTAACATTTACAATTGTGTTTGGTATAACTGTATTTTTTTTCTAACTCCGTCACAAGATTATGTTGGTGCGGTGTCAATTTTTTTTTGCTGTTTTCCGTCCGTAATTCCATCAATTCGCTTCAAAATTGGGTGAGTAAGTCTCAAGAAATGAGGTGGATCCGTACCAAAAATTTCACACAAACTTCACAATTCTTCAAACTGAAACAAGAATATCAGAACCTAAATGAATATTATTGGCAGAAACACAAAACCAATGATTCAACAAATATAATGTAGCTCCAAGTTATTCAGTACTAGATTCTTATTTCTCAGTGGATTGGAGGGAAACAACCCAGGGCTCACAATAAGTATTTTATAGTGAGGATGTTTTGTTATATGAGATTTCACACAAGTGAAGCGTATACCAATCTACTGCCTATATTTGTCACTGACTGTGTAAGAGCCTCTGAAGTAATGAGACAATCTATTTTCTGGTATCGCAAAAACTTGCAGAAGCCATAGTTCATAGAAAGTGTCCTCTATTCAACAATGTATAATTTGTATACCTGTCGTCGTTTGCAGCTCGTGACTAGTTTTCACGGACTGTCAATGCCATGGAAAAAATGCTGAAAAATATTTTTTTTTTCTTTTGGTTTGAAGGTGGACAAAATACTTCATGGGCACCTTGCGGTAGTGTGGGAGTCCCTGGGTCAGATCTACACACTTTAAAAGTCAGGAGAATATATTGGTGAACTCGGAAACTCAGAAAACCCAATAATCCACTGATTCCTGTAACATTATTGAATGTATGATGATGATAGAATCCAAAATTAATCTGAAAGAGATTACCAAGATCATATATAATGTCGAAGAAAATAACTTTTTTTATTCTCTTTTGCTGGTGAGAATTACCCTACATATTCCTCATAACCCGACAGAGTTTCGGACAATATCAGTTTCGAGTCCTCAATAGTCATTTATATCTACCAAAAGTAGGATATGCTCACTCCATATTATCACAGTTTGGCTAATAATGAATTGTGATTCATTCAATGAACATTGGCAAAAACGGTCAAAACAGTAAACTCTAGTTAATCCAAACATTCTGAAATTTCATTGAGGTAAACAGATTTGTTTACACAAACTTTCCACTGCAAAACCCGTGTTAACTCGCTGTTATGACAGTTTTGAGGATGGAATTAATCCTGGAAAATAAATTTTATTATTTTCCAGTTGAGCACTTCAATAGCGCGATTATTGAGTGGGAGTAGTAGACCGGCGTGCACTTTGCATAAACAATAGTTTCTTGTTTGTATTTCATGCAATGTTCAATAATCATAATTACACAGCGCTTTCGACCTATGAGATCATCATCAGTGCTTGCTGGAAAAGTGAGTGAAGACATGACTTATGATTATTGCCATTCTTGAGTGAAATTTTCATACATTATCATCAAGTCAGGTAGAAACCAGAGGAATCAATGGAACGATAAAGAAAAAGTAAAAGAATTCGAATATTATATCAATTCATATGAAATGGGATTCAATTCAAAATTAAATATTTCTTCATCAAACTACAATCATTTTTCAAAAAATATCACAGGAGAATTCTTGAGTGGAATTTTCATACATGATCATCAAGTATCACAAACTCGTCAGGTAAAAACCAGAGGAATCAATAGAACGATGAAGAAAAATTAAAAAAATTCGAATATTATATCAATTCATATAAAATGGTATTCATTTCCAAATTGAATATTTCTCCACCAAACTACAATCATTTTCCAAAAAGTATCACAGAACAGATGGATTGTGGAACACTATTAGGCAAGAAGAAGGAGTGGTAATATATTTTAGGGGTCATGTTCTATGGTCACTCTTGAAACGTGCATAGATGGGCCAACGAGTCGATTGTCAATTTCTGATTATTCATAGAATTATTTATTTCGTTTCGAAATCGAAAGAGAAAGGTGGAAAAGAGTTTTTGAAGATGGACTGTATTGATATTCCTGAATGTATTTCAATTGTCTGAAGTTCTTTGATATGAACTCATGCATACTTACCATGAATTGAATTATGTTGAGGACCTACATATTGAAAACAAATAACTCAAAAATACAATTTGTAAAAATATGAAGAAAATACATTTTTCATTTTACTCCACAGACGACTGAAATGAATTCGGGAATAATAGTCTATCAATTTTTGAAAAACCCCTCTTCAACTTTCTTTCACTGCCACATTCCCCATGGTTCCAGGTCAGAATGAATTATTTTGGGGTAGAAATTAACATTTGCCTTTTTGATAAATTTATGTTTGTTCTTGCCCACCAGTATTCAACAATTAATATGTTCTGGGATAGTTTTTGGATTGATAAACAGACAAAAGATTGCAGTTTGATAAAAATCATGTTTTACTTCAAAATTATAACATTTTTCACTGATTGTTATACATTTATACATCTTAAGTTCTTCACCATTGTGATTGTCTATAGAAATTCCACCCAAGGTATATTAAAACAATAATAAGTTTTTATGTATTCACTTATTTTTCAGGCAAGCACTGATGATGACCTCATTGATTGAAAGCGCTCTGCAATTAATATTTAAAAACATTATACAAAATACAAACAAAGATTTATTGATGATTATCGATGCAAGGTGTTGTTTTTTTCCTTGGTATGGATGATAATATATTGAAAGATGTGGATAAATCGGAGATTCCTCAATAGTTTTGAAAATATGAGAGAGATTATCAGGACCTGACAATTTTTGGGGTAATATTTTCCACAATGTGTGTTGTAGAATAGTCTTAGTGTTTCAATTTTTCTTCATTAGAAATGACACCATTATAACACGAGTAGATTGACTTGTCATCAAAAACGAAAAGTTTCATGAAAGAATATACCACCTCTGTCACCACTGTAACCGACATAGATTTGTGTTCTATTTTCTCAATACTATCTACCTGAACTATGCCCAGTTTCAACACCCAATTGATCCACATGAAAAACTGTCTGTACATAATCATGTCCTCTCAAATAACCTTGAAAGAAATAGTACATTTATCGGTTATCATTTGATAATATGAATGTTACGTATATATAATATTAACATATCATGTGGGATGCTGTTACCCGTGTTACAATATCGAAGGAACATTTCCACGTATAACACAAATTTCAATAGAAAAATTATAGTTTAAAAAACATGCTTATGAAGCAATAAGCACCAAAATGTTTAAAATAATAAGAATGAAGTCATTGACCAAAAATGTTATCGCACGAGAGAAAATTTTTTGGTCAATGACTCCTTATTATTTTCAGCTCCTCAGTACTCATTGCTCCATAAGCGTGCTCTTTAGTTTTGTAAACTATAATTTAATTTTTTACACTTCAGTCCATATTGCTTCAAAAGACTGGAGAACCTACGAGAGAAAACTCTTCGATTGATTTCTCCACATGAGATGAAACCATAACTGAATTGAAATATATTATGCTGTAAGAAACTACTGCATTAACCATATCTTTGAAATGAAAAATATCTGAAGATCTAGGTGAGTATACCAGATCATAGCTATGCAATTATTGTATTGTCATCGGTTTTCAATATGTTTGCAAAATTTAGATCAGTTCGAGCATCTGGAAGTGGGTGAAAATGAATCTCATAGATTCCATTACATACATACAGGTGGAGCTCATAAAGCGTGTATTGAACCATTTTGGTAAATGTGCATTCGCTATATTTTTGAAAGTAAATTATGCTGTGGAAAACCACTGCATTCGGCACATCTTTGAAATGTTTTTTTTCTGATGATCTAGGTGTGAATACCAGGTCATAGCTATGCAATTATTGTATTATCATCGGTTCTTAATATGTTTGCAAAATTTCAAATACTTCGAACATCTGGAAGTGGATGAGAATGAATTTCAAAGATGCCATTACCTACAGTCATATATACATACATACAGGTGAAGCTAATGAAACTTTCCGTCCTAGAACTTAGTATAACTTTTTTTATAAATTATCCCTATTGTCCTAATTACTGTCATCTCAAATTATTGATTGCAACCTGAACTAGATTTTCTACTTTTCTGATTCTCTCTCTTCACCATCTCCTCAAATAATACACGAAAAATTACTTCAACACTTATATTGAATTCAAAAATAAAATATGGTCCAAAGTTTTGGCAACAAAACGAATCATGAAGACTACCGTCAGATGATATAAATCCATCTTTTTCCAATTAATAATCAAAACAAAAGTTGCTTTGATAAAACAGCTCATAACCTCCGATATGCCAGAATCAGTTTCGTCAACGCACGGTAAAATAAGTCTTTCATAAGACTTTCGTACTTTGTTGTGGCCATTGAAACTACTTCTCTCTCATCAAACGTGTAAATGTTCAAATGGGTCAACTGTTCAATTCTAAATGTTCTGTGCAATTGGTTCACCCTCGTAATTCTTATAAAAAAGCTATTAACCCGATTATTCCATGATTGCTACAAGCCTCGTGACTCACACCATAAGTATTACTTCCTTTCAATTTCCGGTCGCCTCTCCCGTCTTCCAGTTATTTCTTGTGTTGCTCACGTGAAGCTTCCCTTTCGACCCATCGGCACTCGACGAAATCTTTATATTTCAAAACATACATCTTCTAGTTCCTGAAAACCCACTTGAACCAAAATTTCGATACATATTCACGACTTAATAGCTACTGCACCCTATTAGTTTTCCCGACTGCTTGAAATGACTCACTAACATTGAGGTATCGCATCAAGCGCAGCTTCCTGATTGGCACAGTGGTCGCTAGAATGCGTAGGACATTAAAAGTTCAAGTTTCTGATTTTTAGCATTTCGCTTTTGACAAAATTGGGGGTTCGACACCACCCGCGATGAAATGAAACAATGCCCAATATCTTCGGACAACATATACGAGGATTAAACTGGTACAAAATAAGAATTCTGACTGGCACTGATGTCGATGCGACTATAATATTTATCCGCGTGAAAAGGTATGATTTTGCCTGACAGGCAACTGAAAATCCTTACTGACTGAGATATACGTTCTTTCCTTAATTATTTTCATGAAACATCATTCATTTGAAGCTCACCCTGAGACCAATCCAAAATATAATAACACCCCCATACAGGGTGTTACAGTTTCATATATCCTCTACAATGATTCCGTCAAAGATTTGATTGATATTATTCCAGAAGCTATTCGCTTTCAATTTATGAAAATTTTTTATCATAGGAATTATTTAAAACGTTAAACTGAAGTCATCTGCTTATTCACTGCAATATTTTTTTCAGTAACTCCGTGATATCATCATGAATTAAGTTTTAAATATAATTTCCCATTGTATTTCCCCCCAAAATTCAAGAACATGGTTACTGTTAAATATAACCCAGTATATAGCATATATGTTTTTTTTATTTCCATTTTCAGTACAGCCCTGGACCGTTTAATGTTATTTAGCTGAACTTTTACATCATTTTTGTATTATCAGAAATATTATACTAATTTGACTATGCTCTGTTATAACCGTAAACCAAGTTATTTATATACAATGCATATTTGAATTCCAAGAGATCTTCGGCCCAGAAATATAAAAAAATAGTTATGATATTGGTTCACAAAACCAGGTCACCAAATTTTATTGGGAAAACCTGGAAAGAACCTTTTTTGAATTGAATTCGAAATCAGGGTTACATGTTCCAACACAATATGTATTACTTTATTATATCGAATTCTATTGCGAGTGTTGATGATTTGTTTATCTATTCTGAATGATATTTTTAATCCCCTTCTAACTTTTCATCCAAGTAACTTAAAACCAAGTGAAGGGTTCAGTTGTCATCATTATGTACAATATCATGGGTTGAAAATGAACTATGCATACAATATAACTTCCTGATGAAATTAATGAGTTTCATGAACTCATAATGATCAACATTATTGTGAAGTTTTCCGTGGATGAGAGCAGAACTCAATATTTACAGTTTCCGTTCTTTTATTCATCGCTGTCCATCCTGTTAACAGGGTATACATCCTTACATTCTCTGCGAACAATAATAGCATATTTTTTCTTCTGGAAGATACTTTTTGAATTATATGGTATTCATGCGAGGACTTCTACACCTCTGATTTTCGTACGGTGATATTGGTAAAATTTTATTGATATGTTCCTAAATTGGAAAGAATAATAAAAATCATTCTCGTTTATATATGTTGAACACGATACATTCATATAAGGCACAAGTCATCAAATATGAGTCTCAGTGATGTATTTCAGAAGAATAGAATACTTTTTTGGGAAAAAATGAGATTATTGTGATAGAAAGTGGATCCGTTCAATACCCTAAAGGAATATTTTTAGATTGTTTTTGCTTCATTTGCAACAATGAACTCTTCAGCTTCTATAGTCCAGACATTTTTCTATGGTATTTTTGAGTTTGCTGAAAATATTATTGGTTTGTCTTTGAATTTAGAAACGCCTTGTTTCATAATGAAATTTGTGCTTGGAAGACTTTGCTTCTCATCATAGTTGAAACAAATCAGAATGGTGCCATGTCCCGTGTTCGTTATCACTGTTCCGATTTCGAATGAATACTCAACAACCGATTGGTAATTGGAAATATTCAGTTGCAGAAAAAAAAATTTTCTCCCAAACATTTACTTATAATTTTCAGGCCCTCCCAGTAGGGGGATTTAAGGGTTTTGGGCCCCCACCCCTATGACGTCACGTGTGACCTTGAAAGGTTTCAGGTGTGCAATGTGGTGTGTGTTTGACCTTGGTTTGTTTTTAGATTTGTCATTGAGTTTTTAATTTTGGGGTTTTGGGCGACTTTGAGATTGACTTCAGTTTTGACCTTGAGTTTGACCTAGAGATTCATAACATTGAGTTTTGACTTTGAATTTTACCTTGGTTTTTATGTTGGGGTTGTTTGCAACCTCAAGATTTGATCTTGATTTTTTGTTTGACCTTGACTGAAGCTGTGGTGTAGGCATACATATTCTGTGTAGTCAGACCTTTAGAATCCTTTCACTCCAAGCGAGGGGGCATTCATCCCGGAGAGAGCTGAGAGTGAACTGCAAATGAGTGCGCTGAATGTCAAAAGATGCCCCAAATACAGATTGCACATCGCATCGGGCTTTTTAGGGTGGGATATTTATGAAATATTCCAGGGGGAAAGTATTTCGAATCAGTGTCTCCTCCAGTGAGCTATTGAAAACAAGTTGCTGAAATGTATTCGTGTGATTGTGGAAAGATTTCCTGTAGTGATAATCTACGTCGGCATCA
>JAFIRS010006337.1:0-39151 GCA_018342105.1 Gonioctena quinquepunctata
TAGGCATTGGCCTAGGTTTTATTGATTTTTGAGCAAGTGGCTTTGCTAACTGTTAAACTATTTTTGGATATCTGTAACTTCGCTATTAGGCATCTAAATTTGTTAAAAAACTTGTTTTACGTACATTATTCAGCCTGCTTCATGTATATAATTTAAATTTATTTCTTCCAGACTAAATAATTAAAAAAATTATTTTTTATGCAGTTTCATCGTCTGTCAAGAAGGATTTGTTTCTGAATATCCGGGTTGTGACGTCTGAACTTTGTATTGTTCGAAGATTTGGAGCCATTTTCAAGGTATGTTCTCATTTTACGCAATCTTGATACATTTCTTTCACTCTCGCCAGTAATTAAATCTCACTTAAATTGATTATAATTATATCTAATCTACAATGTAGCGCGTTTTTTCTACTACTATAATTACTAGCCAGAAAAACAATCTGAATGTTTATAATTTGTAATCATATCTGTTCCAGTTTTGCTATGAATATGCTATTGAATAACAATGGAAATCTGCAAATATTAATATTTATAAATACGATATACGCAGGGTTTCGAAATCATTTTCCACGTTTAGGGTGGGGTGTGTTTCAGACTGATATTAAATATTCCATATTAATATTAATAAATACCCTATACAGGATGATTCACGACGAATTGTACATAGTCCAAGCATAAGTACTAAAATAAAAAAACTCAGACATATGAAATTTGGCACAATGAAATAGGTTTGCAAAAAAAAATAATTTCAGGTCCGGACTTGTTTTTTTTTTAGATTTTTATTGGTTTTTGAATAACAACAACCTGTAAGCCAGATCAGACAATTTTTATTTTTCTCACTTTAAAGGACGATACTAAGCAATAGTAAAAAAAAATGAACGTGAAAGTTTTTGTTTTCTGCAGAAAAAAATAACTTCCGCTTTTAATTTTTTTTAACTGTTGCTTACCTTAAGCTATAAAGCGAGAAAAATGAAAATTGTCTGATCTGGCTTACAGGGTGTTGTTTTTCAAAAACCAAAAAAATAAAAAAAACAAGTCCGGACCTGAAATTTAAAATTTTTGAAAACTATTTTATTGAGCTCAGGGAGCATACTTGGTGTGCGAAATTTCATATGTATGAGTTTTTACTTTCAGAGATATTTAACGTAGAATAATTCACATATTTTCAAATATCCCCCTGTATATCCGACAAAAACGCTACAAGGCATTTTTTAATACCAGATATGAAATGGCCTCGGTCCATAGTACTTATGGTTGCACTATGTACAATTCGTCGTGAATCACCCTGTATACAGTGTTTCTTTTTTCCACCTTCGAAATTGGTTAGGTGTTTTTCAATCTGAATATTATCAAGCAAGAATTATCGTTTTTAGTTTTCCCGTTAACCCTCAGATGGTTGTAGTTTTTTTATGAAATATTTGGCGGCAGTGATATTTTTTTCAACGAATTACATACATATGAGTGTCTTGCTTTCTATAGAAAGATTCGGCATGGCATGAATGAACCAGAAAGATACTAAAATTCAACTTTCAGATTCAATTTGCCTTGGCTATTCAAATCAGAAGGGAGGATCACTCTAGCGATTAGAGAGCTGCATCTATTTGGTCAATTATATTGATCAGATATCTGTACCGACCATAGAATTGTAATTATAATACCGACCAATTTCTTTCAAAGTATTAAGCACTAGGTGTCACTATGGTTTTAGTATTATCATTATACACACTATATACAATGGTATCATGATTTACTCGAACACTTGGTTTTTGACTTGAATAGGTATCCGAGTAATTATATTTTTTTTTTTCGTGGGCCATAATACGCCATAATGGAATTTCATTTCAATTAACCCATGATATTCTAGGAATTGAGAAACGGGGAAATCGCCTTTTCTAATATGGCAAATCAGTCCATCGACCAAAGAATTCAATCCATTTCTCTATTTCCACGTCCCTTCGTTATCACATACATGGACTAGCGTTGTTTTCCAACCATTATTCGCTTTGAATTTTAATTTTTCAAGTATGGATCTGCTTTACTTTATTAATTCTAATCGGATATAATTGGGCATGCTTAATGCGAATTATGTATCCGGAACGAATGTATCGCTTTCGATTTCTCTGCTAATAACAATTAATTTATTCGATGGAATATATTGTGTCTGTGTTTTTATTGATGACCATTATGAATTAGAATCATAAATAAAAAATTGGTTATTTATGTTCAGTTCTGTATATTAATGTATGATTTCTATTTGAGTTTTGTCACGTAAAAATAACATTGTAATGAAATATGATTTTTTTAAACGAATTTTAAATGTCTTGAAATCTGAATTTGCGATTTTCTCATTATTTTGACATACAAGGTGACGCATTCCAAACCTAATGAAAGTTTTGAAACTGGAAATAGTAAAAATGAAGAACTTTCCCCAAAAAATGTTAATTGACTATATCTATACATTATGAAAGGAAATTGATAGTGATAATGTTTTTCCAAGAGAATTAAGATTATCGTGTTTTTCAGGTCACTTTCCTATCAGAATTGAGATTTTATTCATTCATTCATTATCATATCAATCATAAAAAATATACGGTATAATTTTGGCATAAATGTGTAGAACCGGACCTTGGCATTGAAGCAACATAATAGCTCAACTACAATACCTTACCAATCTGATCATCGCGATAACCTCATAAAATCGCTTGATAAACTGGATAAACAAACCTGTACATGCGATTGTTTATAAAAAAAATTAGAAATATCATTATTTGGTAGAAATTCATCAACGATAGATGTTTGAGAAAACCGAATTTATCTTGACCTGAATCCACAAGCATCACATAACCATATTAATCAGCACCGCCATAAAACACCATACAAAGTATTAGTTTCAGTAGGATGAGCATAAGAGAAATTAGAAAAAATCTCTCACATGCAATAGAAAGAGATATATCGTGTGAAGTCCTTCGGAAATTTCTGCATAGATTAGAAATTGTTGTAACAGGGAAAAATCCCCACGAAAAGCAAGTGGTTTTGATTTTTCCTCAACTTCTCGTTTCTTTCGTCCAACAACCAAACAAAATATCTGTAGACGTTATCAATTCTCTGAAAAACTCCCTGGAATCGTTGAAATTACTGCAGAAACACCAAAATACATTGCCAATGAGGGAATATGTCAAGAACATGAGATCACCCAGTATCTTCACAAAATTTTCACAGGTGCTTCAAAACATGATAAAAACAGTATACCAATCGAAAATGTTGTGCGGAAAAGATGATATTAGGAGATACGGGCCCCCGAAGATCCGTAAAGAGATTATGGGATATCACTTTTGGAAATTGTAAACTGTATAAACGATTTCTTTTTACACTAAAATAGTAACTGCACACTCATTCAACATTTTAGTAATATTAAACTCACTTAATTTTCGATAAAGTAATGAAAAAACTCCGATTACTTTTCATATAATTCTACAGAAGAAATGTTAAAAATCAAACGTTGGTAATTGTGTGATGTTTATCAAAATCTCGAGGATCTTGAAGTTTATTGATATGCGACGTTGCCTATGTCTCCAAGGGGCAAAGAAAGTACTGAAATTCAATGCGACATACATATTTGAGCCTATAAATTATAACTATTACAGCATGAAAAGGCGATCTGATAGTTCTGATGGATATATGTATCAATAATAATAATAATAAATATACTTTAATGTCAGTAAGAGAAAATCTTGTGGACAAAGCTTGAATATAGTAGTATGACTGATGATTACAAGATTTTATAAAAAATCATAAAAAATATCTAAAAATAAGAGTTGAACATATAAAGTATTAGGACGGCACCGTTTAAAGTCATAGATCGCAGTTGAAGTAGTCTGTATTGTTAAAAAATATATATACGTACACACAAGCCCATATATATACACAAAACATACATATATAGACATGTATCTACATATAAACACGTAGATGTATACACACATAATCAATTATACATATAGACACAAACACATCTACAACTTAGTGACGTCAACTTAAAAACTTACATGGATTCAAATATGCACCCTGTCAATCAAATTTATCATTGTAAAACTCCTGCAAGTTGTAATATGGTCTATCTGCCAGAAACTTTTTTATAATTTTTCCAAAGTTTATAATGTTCATATTCATATTCGCCTCCCTTATGTGTGAGGGGAAGTGATTGTACATCTTAACCCCGTTGTAGTAAATCGAATCTCTGATCATATTTGATGAGGGAATTGGCAATTTCAACATGTGAGAGCGGGTGTTGTAATGACTATCTGAAGCCTCGAACATAGACATTCTTGTATATGAGACAAACTGATTCTAGAATTAATAACGCAAATACTGTTAGTCTTTTTTCTTCAACAAATATGTTTCTGCAAGAATCACGGGGTTTTAGTTTACGCAAGTACCTTAAAGCAAGTTTCTGCAGTACCAAGACTGATTGAAGTGCCGATGAGTTGCTAACTCCCCAAAAAGGTATTCCATAACGTAAATGGGACTCTATTAGGGCGTAATATACAGTTTTGGCGATTTTAGATCCCAATTTCGAAGTTACTCTCAGTGCATAGCATCCAGCAGAAATCTTGAGATGCTTGATATGTCGGTCGAATTTGAGCTTATTGTCAATATGGATACCTAGGAATTTAGTTAGAGGCTTGTTCTCGATCAATATGTTATTACTAAATGTAAGGTCGTCAAGAGAGCATCTGAATGAAATGATGTTTGTTTTTGTTGTATTGAAGGATAACAAATTTGCATCGCATCATTCCTTAATTTTTTTCATATCATTAGATATTAAGTCGGGTAAGATGTAAGAATTCTTGCTCTTCCATAATATCGTGGTATCATTCGCAAAAAGGGTGAATTTTCCAGATATGTTCAAGTTGGTCAGGTCTTTTATGTACAACAAGAACAGAATGGGACCGAGAACTGATCCTTGAGGCACTCCGGACTTAATTGCCTTTCTTTCAGAAAGTTCTGTTGATCTCACCATTTGATTCCTACCTGAAAGGTGAGATTCAAACCATTTGTACGTGGTTCCTCTGCAACCATACTGGTGGAGTTTTCTCAGTAAGATTTTATGGTCGACACAGTCAAACGCCTTTGACAGATTGCAAAAGACTGCAGCAGCTACATTACCGGCATTCAGCTCTGAGTAAGTGTCATATAGAAATGAAATAAATAATAGTTTGAAAAAACTAAAAAACACGCTTTTATAGAAAACCAGACCCAAAAAATTGAAAATAAGAAAAAAAAAATATTTAAAAAAAAGCGTGGGTCATTATTGATACCATGCACCCCTCGCTTTTTTTTTAATAATTTTTTTTTTCTTATTTTCTATTTTTTTAGTCTGGTTTTCTATGAAAGCGTGTTTTTTAGTTTTTTCAAACTATTATTTATTTCCTACTTTTTAGTGTGGTTTATTTATAAAAGCGTGTTTTTTTAGTTTTTTTTACTATTTTTTTTTTTCAAATTAAAAAATTGAATGATCTTATCAAATTAGGTAATCATAATCTCCGACCCCAAAAACCCCCACATACCAATTTTGAATAGAATCAGACCATAATCACAAAACTCGGCCGCCATTTTGAAGCCGCCATATTGAATTTTCCAATTTTCACAAAGAAATCATAATATTCGACCCCAAAAACCCCCACATACCAATTTTTAATAGAATCAGACCATAATCACAAAACTCGGCCGCCATTTCAGAGCCGCCATCTTGAATTTTTCAATTCTTATAAGAGAATCATGATATTCGACCCCAAAAACCCCCACATACCAATTTTGAATAGAATCAGACCATAATCACAAAACTCGGCTGACATCTTGAATTTTCCAATTATTACAAAAGAATCATAATATTCGACCCCAAAAACCCCCACATACCAATTTTGAATAGAATCAGAACATAATCACAAAACTTGGCCGCCATTTTAAAGCCGCCATTTCGAATTTTCCAATTTTGACAAAAGAACCATAATATCCGACCACAAAAACCCTTGGATACCAATTTTGAAGCGAATCGGATCATAATCACAAAACTCGTACGCCATATTGGAGCCGCCATTTCGTTTTTTCTTCACACAAAAATTTCTCAATGCATTGTCACCAGAATTATGTGCACCTGCCAAATTTCAAATCATTCGGACGTCTGGAAGTGGGTCAAAATCGCGCCCAAAGGAGTCGGTTACAAACAAACAAACAAACAAACAAACATACAAGTGAAGCTAATATGAAGCGTGTAAAAATAGCACCACATGTGTTTTTATTATTTTGAAAACCAAACTGATTTTCACTTAAAATGAAGTGGCGTTTTAAGAAACCGGTTAAACGTATTTTCACCAGTTTCAATAGAAGTTTAAAATGCAAATAATATATCACTTTGCTTCTTGGGAGTGTCTAATAGCTTTTGAAAAATAAGCATGAAGTTGATGTGCCGCATTTAGAAAGTTACCGAACATATTAAAATAATGTGACTTCAGATTATTTTGTTTTAAGTAATTGTAAACCGGACTAAGAAACGCATTTGGCTTGGATGTTTTCTCGTATGCCTGGCATACGAGAAAACATCCAATCAATGTCTTATGTAAAAAGAAGGAACACAACCTAACCTAACTTGGCTAACCTTGTTATCCAAGTTGAATGCAAACTAATCAACCTTATAAAGCGACGCTCCGCTCCGCTCGCGAACATTTCTATCCAATCAATTTCTTACGTAAAAAGAAGGAACACAACCTAACCTAACTTGACCAACCTTGTTATTCAATTTGAAAGCATGCTAATCAACCTCACAAAGCGACGCGTCGCTCCAACCAATTACCTAGTTAGTTAAAAAGAAGGAACACAACCTAACCTAACTTGGCTAACCTTGTTATCCAAGTTGAATGCAAGCTAATCAACCTTACAAAAGTGACGCGTCGCTCCAACCAATTACCTAGTTAGTTAAAAAGAAGGAACACAACCTAACCTAACTTGGCTAACCTTGTTATCCAAGTTGAAAGCATGCTAATCAACCTCACAAAGCGACGCGTCGCTCCAACCAATTACCTAGTTAGTTAAAAAGAAGGAACACAACCTAACCTAACTTGGCTAACCTTGTTATCCAAGTTGAATGCAAGCTAATCAACCTTACGAAGTGACGCTCCGCTGCACTCGTAATCATGTCGTTGGCAGTATGAATTCCTTAAAAAAATGTTGGTGACCCTGAAAAGGCCTCTTTTTCGAAGGAAAGTGATTCAATAATCTTCCAATTCGCTCTGTTCATCTTCATTTGCCATATGGATGAAATCGTCGGACTGTTTTCGGGGATCGTATAACCTCCCAGCTTATTTCAAAAACTCAGTTATGAAAAAATGTAATGTACATTTTATTGTCTACATCAAGAATGTTTAGCGAAAAAAAATTAATGGGCGAACAAATACGCAAATATGCTGCTGACGAACAGAAGGACAAGTTGGATCCCATCTACACATTCTAATATTAAAGAAGCGAAACCACACTTTTTTTGTAACTTTAAAAGGCCATAATTTCCAAATTATATTTTTCGCGCTTAAATTTCGATTGCTTACGTGTTTTCATCGAGTTTTGAAGCACCTGTGATAATTTTATGATTATTTCGTAAACATTTCGTGAAAATTTTGCGAAAATCCGGATTAGCCCAATTTACTTGAATAGTTTGCAACATGGCATGTCCATAAAACGCCAAGATCAAAGCACAATGCAACCACCAGTATTTGATTTTTGACATTTCATGTGAAAAATTAAATGAAATGTAATCGGAGTTTTTTCACGACTCATCGAACATTAAGTGATTTAAATAACATTGGTGTAATAAGCTCGAGCCAATAAGCATTCCTGACTACACTGTGATATCTAGATACAGCAAGGATACTCTCCGCAAGGATCTATTCTCGCACCAACACTATTTCTACTTCACATCAACGACCTGTTGAAAGCAACTTCATGTCCAGTACACAGCTTTGCCGATGATAGTACCCTCCATACCGCTTTCTCTTCCAGGGCCCCTATATCAGCCCGTGAAACCAGAAATGAACGAGGAAGAAATGTTAATAATATAAATATGGACTTAGCAACAATTCTCGAGTGGGGATCTAATAACTTGGTAGAATTCAATGCAAACAAAACACAAGCATGTCTTTTCTCTAGAAAAGCCGATCTCACTGTGCCTAACATAACTTTGTCAGGAGTAACCATACCACTGAAGTCATCCATATCGATGCTTGGTATTACTATCAGCAATAACCTTTCCTGGGAAAATCACGTGAGGTCCATTGCCAAAAGTGCATCCCAAAAACTTGGTTTTTGTTTCGTGCCAAGAGCTATTTCACCCCCACTCAGCTGCTTATGATCTATAAGGCACAGATCCGACCTGTCCTGGAATACTGTTCCCATATTTGGAGCGCGGCACCTAAACATATCCTGAGGCTATTGGATTCTGTCCAAAAGGGCAATTCGTCTCGTCGGTGATGCCTCGCTTACAAACTCGCTCACTTGTCTGGAACACCGTAGAAAAGTTGGCGATTTGTCTCTATTTTATAGATATTTTCATGGGCGATGCTCTTCTGAAATATCAACAATCGTTCCTGCTTTGGCAGTCTCTTCGAGATTAACCCGTCAAGTTCAGTCATCACACCCCTTCGTGGTCACTTTGGAGACCTGCAGAACATCACTTTCCACAGACTCGTTCATCCAACGAACAGCGAGGCTTTGGAACTCATTGCCTAGGGAGGTGTTCCCCGAGGCATACAACCTCCAGAAATTTAAGAAGAACACCAACTCCTACCTTCTTTCCCTTGGTTCCCACGATGTTCTCTGAACATTACAGGATATCCCTTTTCGTGGGAACCAAAACATAAAAAAAAAATACTCCAGAAACTGTTCTAATCATGGAGGAACTGTAATATTGATTAAAAATTCAGCTCTTGGTGACTTGACTTTCATTCAAGTTGATAAGTTCCAAGACTTGTCCGAAGACAAAACGTTTGAGTTTTCTGTCTGCTACAGCAAAAAATTCAATCTGTACATTTAATGTGTTTACCGTTCACCATCTGCTGATGTAGATATATTTTTTAATAACCTAAGCTATTTATCATCTGAATTACCTGTCAACTCATCTATATTATTGACTGGTGATTTTAACATAAATTATAACAATGATGATTCGACAGATACAGACTCACTCAAAAACTTACTTTTATCTTTTGACTTGAATATGCACGTTGATTCAGATACTCGTATTTCCCAATTCTCTAGCTCTTGTATTGACTATGTTTGTAGCAATTTCGATGTACAGAACGTATCATGTTCAGTGATACCATCAGGTTTATCAGATCACGAAGCAGTTACTTGCTCTGTACTTCTTGACTCATTGAATACACAACGTAAACTTGAGTTTGGGAGACTTTACAGTAGAGCAAATTACAATAGGTTCTATCAGAATTGTCTAAAGATTAACTGGGAAGGTATGCTGTTCCAAAGTGATCCATTCCTCACATTTCACAACACGCTATTGAATGTATTTGATGAATCATTTCCCTTGCAAAAAATTTAAAGTCAAAAAAAGAAAACCATGGATTACAACAGGATTGAAAATTTCTTCGAAAAATTTACGTTCACTGCATAACATACGAAAATTTACTGACAATCTTTACTTCCATGAATTCTTCAATAACTACCGCAGAATATATAGATCCACTATTAAGAGAGCGAAGGAAATTCATTATGATAACCAAATCGGTAAGTCAACTAATAAAATGAAAGAAGCATGGTCTGCTATCAGTGATATTACGGGAAAATCAAAAAAAACACATGTGGGAATATCACTTAGTCCTGTTAAAATCAATGATTATTATTGTTCGATTGCAAAAAACCTTAGTGAGAATCTAGTGATTCCTTACGATCCCTTATTAAATCTTGAAGATGTCAGAATTGAGGATAACCTAACTTTGTACGATACAAATACTGACGAATTAGTAGAAATATTGAGGAATATAAAGAATAAAAATGCAACTGGTTATGATGGAATCTCCATAAAAATTATCTAAAATCTTCCAATTAATGCATTGCAAACATTGGTATCTCTAATCAACACCTCATTCCACAATGGATTTTTTCCTGATATTCTGAAAACATCTGTTGTCCTTCCATTATACAAGGGTGGAGATTCAGATGATCCCGCAAATCTTCGCCCGATCTCCCTCATTCCAACTATAGCCAAAGTTATCGAAAAACTTGTGAAAATACGTCTGACGGATTTCCTATGACGCCACAATATTTTAAGAGAAAGCCAGTTTGGTTTTCAAAGCAATAAAAATACGCACGATGCCATGTTTTCATTTCTTTATGATATTTATTCAAAGTTGAATTCTGGTAATGTAGCTGCTGCGGTCTTTTGTGATCTATCGAAGGCGTTCGATTGCATTGATCATAAGATCTTGCTAAGAAAAATTCACCAATATGGCTGCAGAGAAATGACGCTCAAATGGTTTGATTCTTACCTTTCAGGAAGGAATCAAATGGCAAGAACAACAGGACTTTCAGAAAAAAAGGATATTATGTGTGGAGTGCCACAAGGATCAGTTTTAGGACCCATTTTATTCTTATTATATGTCAATGACCTTGCAAATTTGAGCATTTCTGGAAAATTCACTCTTTTTGCTGATGACACGACGATATTGTGGAACAACAAAAACTCAAATGATTTACACAATGCCATATCTACTGATATGAAAAAAATCAAGGAGTGGTGTGATGCTAATTTGTTGTCTTTCAATATCACTAAAACAAACATTTTATCATTCAGATGTGCTCTTGATGACCCGTCATTTGGTGATAACTTAGTGATCAAGAACGAGACTCAAACTAAATTTCTAGGTATTCACATTGACAATAAGCTCAAATTTATTGAACATATCAAACATCTTAAGAGTAAAATTTCTTCTGGATGTTATGCAGTGAGAGTAACTTCAATAAATTTGGGAATTAAAACTGCCAGAACGGTGTATTACGCCCTCTTAGAATCTCACCTACGTTATGGAATACCGTTTTGGGGAGTATGCAATTCATCAGCCCTTCTGTCTGTATTAGTACTGCAGAAACGGGCTATCAGGTATATGTGTAAGATTAAACCTCGTGATTCGTGCAGACACAAATTCGTTGAGGAAAAGATTTTAACAGTGATTGCTCTGTTCATTTTGGAATCGGTTTGTCTCATTTACAAAAATATGTCCCTATTCGAGGCTTCGTGCAATTCTTATAACACCCGTTCCACCGCCTTGAAATTGCCAATTCCTTTAACAAATTTGGCCAGGGATTCTATTTATTACAATGGGGTCAAGATGTTTAATCACTTGCCCTCAGATATAAGACAGGCAAATTTGACCATCAAAATGTTTAGAATAAGAGTAAAAACATTTCTGGCTGATAGACCCTATTATAATTTGCAAGAGTTCTATAATGATAAATTTACGTGACAAAATGTGCATATTTGAATATATGTTGTATAAGATTTTTGTTTATATTCTTCCTTGGATATAGATGTTTGTTTGTTTGGTGTAATATGTGTGTTCATTTATGTAATATTATATATGATTGTATATGTTTATATGTATATTATATAAGTTTTGATACGATTTTAAACAAAACTTTACACAACCATGTTGATTCGACGATGAACTTTATAGTGTATGTTCTAACATTACTTTTCCCTAGGTGTTTTTATATTTACATTTTATATGTTCTAGCTTTACTTTTCCGTAGGTGTTTTCATATTTACATTTTATATTTTTATATTTACATTTATATTTATTTTTCACAAGCTTTGTCCACAAGATTTATTCTTAATGACAATAAAGTATATTATTATTATTATTATTAATATTACTTAAACGTTAAATGAATGTACAGTTAATATTTTAGTGTAAAAAGCTATTATTTAAATCAGTTTGCAGTTTCCAAAAGTGGATATCCCATAACCTCTCTTTATGGACCTTCGGGGGCCATATTCCTAAAATGATTTTTTCTGCGCAAAATTTTCGATTGCTTTACTGTTGTTAACGTCTGAAGCGCCTGTGAAAATTTCGTGAATCTTATTTTCTTGACCTTTACCAATATGACATAAAATTCACCTCTGCTAAATTCACCGCCGATCTAGGTATGCGAATGTCAAAATGACGTTAATTTTGTCAACCATAATTTTCGTTGGGATAATGTATTGACACAATAGTTATTTTTGTATTGAGTGCATAAAATGAGTGTTCCTTTAATGGCATATGAAAATGTTAATTCCGCAGGTCGAGGCCACAAATTCTCTGGAATGTGCTATGAAAACACAAATTTTATAAACGAAATACAAACTTTTTTTGCACAATTGTAAAGAACCCCGCACGAAAACATATGGGAAATTGGCTCTCGAATTGTCTGAAATTTTATTATGTTATAGTAGATGGGTCATTTGAAAAAAGTGTGATTTTAAATGATTTTGAATCTTTAGTTTCTGAAATATAAGCGGCCAAAGTTTGTAAAAACGTCGTATTGGGATAGGATTGCAAAGAAAAAAACAATTTTTTTAGTCGAAATGAGACAAAGTAAGGATGAAAATGTATTGACCAATTATAATCTTATTGATGAAAGTACATTAGGGTGTATACGGGGCATAGTAAAAAAAATCGTTTTTTCGGATTTTTTTTCCAGCACTATTTCAAAAGCAACAATATTTTGTTGAGATATCATAGTTTCAGTCTATATTAAGCGAAAAAATGTGTTTTGTTTCTTGATGACTCTCTTTGTTTGAAATATATATTTTTTTAAATTTTCGAGTATACCCCTATACTGAAAACAATTGACAGATCGTTTTTTATTACAAAAAAAGGAATTAATTGCTACTGCCCATTGGATAAAAGATAGGGTAACATTCTGACGTACTCAATTGTTCAATATTACCTTTTATTTAGATAAAGGGTGCGTTACATTTTTTTTTTAGGTCATTTACAAGGTTTTTATTGAATATCTAGAAAACTGTTCCGTTAATTTGGACCATATTTTACTCACAATATTTTGAAAATGTTGACTATTATATACGATAGTTTTATAGTCCATCCAATATCAATTGCAGAAGCTGTTTCTATAGGGAGCAAATGAAAACTCACTTCGCTAACACGAGCGTTTATGCGAAGAAACGGAACGAAAAATAATCTGTACTACTCGTAAACATTTTCCGTCGGCAAACGGTAAATCAAAAGAGCCGATAGTCAACGTGGACTCGAGTGAGGGCTGTCAGTTGTACAACCGATTCGTCTGGACCAATGAAGTCGGACATAATGCTGGCAGGTGTGTCTCTAGATGGGAGGTCATAAATCACGCGTTATATTTGTGTTTCAATAGATTAGATTAGATTAGATTTTTTATTGGTCAAATTATTACAGCTTAGTGCTATGACAAGTCAATAATAAAGCTATATATAATATAAATGTAAATTACAATTTGAATATTAAAATACCGAGAAACAGTAGTTAGTTAATAAAATTTGTATATGATACGAGCACAGAGTAAAGTAAATAAATATATAAATGTAAAAAACAGAAATACATAGAGACAGTACATTGACAATGGTCACTCAGTAAATTGTATATAATACGAGCACAAATTTAAATAAATAAATATATAAATGTAAATGTATTCACTCAGTAAAGCTGAAGTCAGACTCATCATAGTAAGCATTGTCTAAGAGGTGTTTTTTCAGTTTCCTTTTGAAATTAGCGAGGGTTGCATTTTTCATTGATTGGGGCAGTGAGTTGTACAATGGTATGAGTTACATCTCCTTGTTATTTCTAATCTTTGTTTTGGTGCTCTAATATTATCCTTATTCCTAGTATTATACGAGTGGTCGGTTCCATTTGTAGTAAACTTTTGTAAATTTTCTTGAATGTGAATCAAATTGCAGTATATTACACATGATGGCAGAGTTAATATGTTGAACTTTATAAACCAATTCTTACAGCTCTCCATTTGAGCTATTCCAGCTAAAGCTCTGATTGCTCGTTTCTGAATTGTAAATATTCTCGAGATATGGATAGATGTGCCCCAGTTTATCAGTCCATAAGTTAAGGAACTATGGAACATTGCATGATAAGCGGTATGGGCACTTCCCGACCGACTTTATTTTTTATCTGCCTGATAGATTTTTTGCTAGTTTGTCGATATGGGGTTTCCAAGTTAACTTTGAATCAATAGTTATACCAAGACATTTCACATTATCTGAGGGATTATTAGACAGCGAGAACATAACTGTTTGGGTCTTGCTTTTATTCACACATAGGCTATTCGCACTGAACCAGTCCGTAGCTTCCTGAATAACTCGCTTTACTAATTCTGATGATTCTTCATTCTTGTTTTTCCGAATGGCGAAGGAAGTGTCATCGGCGAATAGCATTGTGAATGTTGTCATTGAATTTGGCAGGTCATTGATATGAATCAAGAAAAGTAATGGCCCAAGGACACTACCTTGTGGAACACCATTCAGGATCGTTTACTGAGTTCTTCATTATATAATACACATTGCTTTCTCTCATTTAGATATGATGCTAGTAGATTGTGTGCTATGCCTACAAAGCCATAGTATCTCAGTTTTTCTAATAGAATATCAGTAGAGATGCAGTCGAACGCCTTGCTCAGATCGAGGAATATGCCAAGTGTTGATTCTTTGTTTAGCCCTGAAAGATTAGAAACCAGTAGCGTCTATGGTCTTGGTGTGTGCCGATCGAAATACGTTTTAGGATATAATAATAACCTACATCAAACAATGAAAGAAATTATTTTTCTTTCTTAATGTATTTGTATAAATAAAAGCTTGTCTTCAATTTTTTTTCATTTCTCATTATTTATGAAGTATTTTTAAAATCTTAAAATATCTAAATAAAATGAGTTATCTCCGCCACTGCTGCTCACACGATTTCGCTGCAAGACTTTTTTATGCTTCTGCAATTGATATTGGGAAAACTATATCAACTTTGTATGTTGCGTTTCTAGGATATGCATTTTTGAAGTTTACGGTATATCTATCGATTTAACAAAATTTCATGGAACCTTCAATAGAAATTGCGATTTTTATCAAAGCACGAATGAAAACTACCTTAAGAATTTAAAAAACTTCTATAATCTGACAGTTGTGATAACTATTTAAAGCTGAACAGTAGCCAACTAAGATTTTGTCGATTTTTGTTGATTCTCCATATAAATGTATGTGGTGTGGGCAAAGTGCCGTGAGAAAATATATTTCTCACAGTATGAGCAATACATGGTTTTGAAATTAAGTAAGCTATGAGAAATAAGCTGCTTTTCATAGCAGTTGTAGGAAAAATCTTTTTTTAGCGGTGAAAAAAAGAAAACGCTTACGCATCAACAGAGATGCAAAAAGGTCAGGTTTTTCTTAATGTTGTACAAAAAATGTTTCTACTTGCAAGTTAAAACTTTGCAAGGAAACAGTACATTGGAAAATCATCAATTTGAAAGAATGAATTCATGCATTTATTAAGAGGTTAGTTTCAACCTCTTGGGATTTGGATCTTGGTTGAATTCTGTTTTTTCAGTGTCAATTTTTCCTACATGATATTGTATTATTCGAAAAAAAAACACAATTGAATTTCTGTATAATCGTGACTTTTGATTTAGTAAATTCAGGTCAATATTATAAAAATTAATTTCTAGATATTTCGGAAAATTGACAAATTTTATATTTCAAACACTTTTAGAAATCAGAGTGTGGCATTCAGAGAGATAAATTTTGTTCAGGGTAAATGCAATAATTTAAAAAAATCTCATTTTTCATCAAATTTGTGCAGCGTTGGATAAAATACATTCTGGAGGGGTGAAGGAAGACATTCGGAAATCACGTTGCTGACAATAAGATGGGAACATAATAAAAAATATGCTTCATTGTGCAAATTATTTTATTTATCACAATATTATTTACAAGCACTTACACATAAACTATGTTCAATTTATATAAAATAATTCACACTAACATACGCATGTGTGCTGAAACAGAAACAATATAATAATAATAATGATCATTATAACTAAACAAGTCGTAACATTTTGATTTAATAGTGAAAAATATCTCATTTACTCGAGAAAAAATATTTTGTTTATTTACAAAAACACAGGACCACCCGCTATCATAATTTCAGGAGGAATGAGTTTCTCAAAAAGGCGATCGAATTATGAAAATTTTCAATCTCAGATTGTCCAAGTGTCCCGTTTGTAACATGTGGATGTTTTATGATAAATGGCCTTGTTTTCATTGTGTGTTTTGATTTGTTTAGTGGTGAAATTTGTTTACGTTGCATTTACTTTTCCCAATCTCACAGGCCTCGACTACCAACAATGGACTAAAGTCTTTAAAAACTTGCTAAGTACAGCTCAACAAGCGTAAGCAGAGGGAATTTAGTGCAAAACGAGAAATTATTCATATGCTTTTCCATGGAAAAATGAATGCGAGGGCTCAACAAGGAATTCAAAAATGTTAACTATACAAGATTTTCTATTCCAAATAAAAAAGTTGTTGTCTTTATCTATAGGAAATTGCACAGTAAATCTGATATCATTTTTGGACTCCTTGGATCTTTTTACAGGGGAGTACCCAATTTTATTAAAAAATTATCCGGAGGTTCCATATTTTTTACCAATTGTGTATAATATATTCTTGTTACGCTTGCTAAGCTGTAACTCATCATGCCCCCGAAAATCTGATGGGTGCTCCAACACTCGAAAATTACACTGTTAACATTCATATCGTAATCATTCCCAATCAAAATTATTAGACTTCAAAGTATTTGAGTATTTCCATTGTACAAAAAATTGAAATCGGTAATCAACCAAATGCGACTATCTTTAGAAATATATACAAAAGTGAGTTGCAGATTCATACGTTAATGAAAGTATTGAAAAATGAGCGTAAAAAACCTTTGATATGTTTACTCAAATACCAAGGAGAATACGGCACCGTAAATATATTTCTGAAGTGGTTTTCTGATAAATTGTATTTCCGCCTTAGTCGATCATGGGTATCCTGAAGAGATCAGATGCAGAGATTTTTTACAATTGGCCAGGTTTCTAAATAACTTTTTCAATTTGTTTCCTTTGTTGGAAATATCTTGAATATCTACACTATCGTGCAGAAAAACGCAACAAGTTAATGTTTGATAATTTTTTTATTATTAGTTCAATTTTCATAAATTTTTTAGCAAAGTGTAAATATTTCCTAAGACAATGAACATATTCCATAGTAAAAATATTTATAAATCTGCTTGAGGATAACTATGATCGGTTAAAATCATAATATCGTTCATTAATGGGACTTTATTTTTCCATTAATATTTGACATTTGATCGTACTCGTTTGCCAAACCAGATTCTGAAAAATATTTACTTTACACATCATTTCCTGAAAAGAAACTAACCTTCGTAATAATATTATTATCTAGTTTTTGACAGTTTCATATATGGCCGGCAATTTTTCTAATATATACTGTTTATTATTAATGTTATAGTCGAAACTCTTATACATATTTCCAACATTTTTGCCCACGTTCAATTTATTGAACACCGAATGAACAGTTTTTTATTCATCACTAGCATACCTGAAAATATCGTTTTTGTTGTTGGTGAACACCTGTTAGTGCAATAAAATTATCCTTCTACGGGAATTTCTCGACAAAACCATTTTTATTACATTAAGTAGAGTAATGAGAATTTTTTCGACCTTACTCTCAAGATTTCTTCCGATTCAATCAACGGATCGGAACTAATTGAAAACTACTTGTATTTGTGAACAATTCTGGATGAATGAAAGCCAAGAAAATTCAGCTTTTTCAAATATCAAAAAAACTGGGTATAATAATGAAAATATTTTAGTAAAACCAGAATGAACGCATTAAAAAAACGTAGATTTTCATGTGAACAATATGTCATAAAGTTTTTTTGATTTTTCCTGTTTTAGGTAATATCGAGGGGACAGCCCTTTTTTAATTCTTATAATAGATTAATATTTATGTCTCCGGAATGTTCAAAAGGAGTGACAATTTATTATTTTAGGTAGAAATACCTACTTTAGAATTAATTTGTCTGAACTTCAATCAGATGCTGAAATATCAAACTTTTTGTGTTTCCCTCACTTTCAAATAGATTTAAAATATTTTCACTATTCACCAACCTCATTATTATCGATTCCATAAAAAATTAATGTTTGTCGAGTTGTTTCCAAATTAAACTATTTGGGATTCATTTTATTCCACGGGTCACGATTTCTTTCAGGGTACTTAGAATATATATACACGATTCATTGATTCTTGAACTCATAGTGTGAACACGAATCCAACAATTCACCGCATCTTTAACACCAAAAATTGTTTTTCCGTCAATATGATGCCAAGTGAAACGAAAAATTGCTCTAGAAAAAGAAATATGATCTGTCCCATTCAGAGTACTCACTATGCCGAAGAAAAAATATGTTTTCAACGTCACTGGAGAAATCATAAAAAATATATTTCCACTATTCATATGGACTGAAAAGTGCAAATCTCTACGAATTGGTAGCTATTTGATTGACTTAAATTTTCCAAGTGTAATTGACTTGAATTCTTCACGAAAAGTCAGTTAGTATCTCTGAAAGGAACTTTATACGAAAAATGCTCATCTGTTTTCGTTATCTGCAATAAGTAAGTGCATGCTTATAACTTGAGACGTCTCAATAAAATTTCCCAGTTTCAATGAAGAATAGTTATTGATCGTTCTTTTATATTTTCATTCATTCAACCGGAATTATCTGAAAAATTGATAACTTTTCAAACAAAAAATTGCATGTAAAATTCGAAAAATGCTTTTAATTATTCATGATTTGGCTTATTTATTTTATTTCCTTCCTTGGTTTATCAGATGAGGTGAACTGTTTTTTCGTGCATTTACATCTGGTTCAGATTTCTCTATGGAGTTTTGTGAACGTTATCGATTTCAGTGTATTATTGTTGGGAATATTGAACAATTCATTACATTTACATTGATGAACAATATTCAAAATCACATAAGCTTCTTTCGCATATTTACAAAAGCATAACAATATATTATCGAATCAAAATGTCACTCCAGCACAGTTGCACTTGTTTCTTCAAATCATTGTACTGATACTATCTTATGCTGATATATGTATACTTATCTAATAGACCAGTAGAGATAGATATGATTTTCCCAAAATTCAATAATAATTACAAAAGTAAGAGTACGTTCAAATGATATTTAGTCTGATTTTGCAACTCTTTTTTCTGAACGGAAGACATTGAAAATCAGGATTTAATGAATTTTCACATTATTAGATCGGAAAAATTTGCAAAAGTTCTGCAAACTTTCAAGGTTTCGAAAAATTTGCAACCATACAAACAACCATACAAACAAAACGGAAATGTTTGTTTTATCGAAAAAAATGTGTTGGTAATTCAAATTTTTTGATGAAAATTCAAAAAGTACTGCAAAGTCGAAATAATTACTAAAAATGAGTATCGGAATTATTACAAAAAATCCAAATACTTAATGGTTGCATGTGGAGATGTCCTGACGTACAATATTTTCATTAATTTGCAACATCGTCTGCAACACGAAAATGAGGGTAAATAAAAAAATAAAATAATTCTTATTAGTACTCTACCAAAAAAAGCAAAAGTTCTGCGAATCGGGCAGAAAGCTCATTTTACCAATTGGTGGCAGTATAATAATTTGCATACTATGTTACAATGCGGAACATTAGGAATTAAAAAAATATTTATTTTGCAACACCCGTGTTATCTGAATGATACATATTTTTATATACCTAATAAATGACATTCATTGTGAAAAGGGAAACATCATATTACAATTTTAGGAATTTGCATAAAAAAATCATCTGAGTACGTTTGATGGAGGATCGAGAATCTTTGGACACATTTTCATGATTTTCTTGATTCATTAAAGAATGGAAGAAATATTGAGATTAAGAAAACATCAGTATGATTAACCTACAACTGTGTTACGTCACAGTGTTTTTTCCCTATTTATTTTCAATATTTTTTAAATCAAGTAAATTATTCTTACATGTCGATAACATTTCAGTTCTCCATTAGGATTCAATGGAATTTTTTACGCTAAACCACAATTGTAGTAAGAAAGTCGAGTGGAAAGGTAAATTACAATTCAATTAAATTCAAGACATGCATACCTGTAAAAATTAAATTTAAGAAGTAATATCGATTTCACAAATTTTTATTTTCCAGCAACGTTTCTGTTTGATGATGAAAATTATATACTTGCAAGATTTACAATCGTAAACGTTTTGATATCCTTACTTCCATAGAGCATCGATTGTTCATTTTAAAATCTCTTCGATTGCTATAAAGTCATGTCTTGACAAGTGAACATTTCAAATGAAGAATGATTCCATGTCGTTTCTAATGCGATAAAAAATTAATCCAATAGTCTTTTATCAGAATTTAGCAAACTTTTTACTCTTTCGATTGTTGCATTCGAAAATGTTAGATTAAATTTATTTCGCTGATTAGTCGAAAACAGTGATTGTTTGTGTGTTTGCTGCTATCATTTACTTTTCTCTGATATCATTGAATATGAAATATGAAGATAAAAATAATTTTTTTACTAACTTGTCAATTTTTATTCATGTTTTTTTGGAGGGTCGCTTAGCTACTAGAATAAAATAGAAAAAACAACTTACATGGCCAATTTGGTGCGAAATGCAAACAGGCAAATACATTGCGACAAAACAAAATAATTTGTTTCTAATAATAATAATAAGTTTGAAATTTCGTAGTGGTTAACTACGTAACCGTATCATTCTTCGGATGCAATTTCAATCAACCAGTACAGAATATAACGATGGATAATCAAGTATTTGAGTGGACAACTGTAGACATATGTCGGTCTAATATATATATATATATATATATATATATATATATATATATATTAAACCTATTTGCACAATGTTTACAATTTATTGCCAAATTATAAAAAAAACAAACAAATCAATTGAACAATGACGGTTGAAAATCTCTTGCGTCACGTAAAATATTAGTCGTAATTAAAACTCCAATTTGCAGAACTTTTGCAATTATTTCAGCAGTTGTAAAAATGCAAAAAATATATAAAATTGAATAAATAGGTTCCGTTTTTCATATAAGGTTGCAAAGTTACATATCCACTGAGACCGATATTATCTTCATTTGCAACCACAATAAAAAACTTTTGTAATAATTTCAAATGTTCGTGTGTATTGAAAATGGTAGCGGCAATAAAAAAGTTTGATAAATAAATGATGCATTTTTCAGAAATGGTTGCAAATTTACGAGGATATGTTGATTTTTTTTCCGTTCACTCATTCGATTTGCAGAACTTTTTAAATTTTTTCAAACAAATTACAATGAAAAACTTAACCAAATGACAAAGAACAAGGTTACGTAACTTTTACAAGGTTGCAAACTTAATGCATGTTGTAAAACATCATTACTATCCGTATGCCTAGCTTGCTGGACTTTTGCAATTTTCAGTGCAAAAATAAAGCATGAAAACGTTTTTTGCAATTACAACAATGTTCCGTTCATCGCAGACTTCTGCAAAATTTTATAGTTTGTTTTAATTAATGCACTAACATACCATTGAAGTTTGAAAACTTTTGGAATTAATGTTAATTGATTGTCTATATCTACGGCCTATAAGATCATCATGCACAAGTGACTGATTTTGATTATATTTCAATAGTCTGGGATTTAAGTTCAAACTTTTTGTAAATTATTACCCACTCTACTGCTATTTTCATGCGGTATATACACTTTTACATTGTTACGAGGGCGGGCTGGAAAGTATTAGGGGGCGACAGTTGTAGCAGAAGAAGAGTAAGCTGTAGAAAAAAAAATGGACACCGGAGATGAGATTTCGAACTTGAACAACTCATATGCTTCTTTCGGATAACCATCAAACACATAGTGACACCCTAAATTCGGACATCATCACAGGACAAATTGGAGATGCGTTTTTTTACCTGCAATCTTCTGGAAAATCTACTTTTTTGTTTCGTTAATAGATGGCATGGTGCGTTTTTATACATAGGCCAATATTATTGCAGATGAAATAGGTATTCTAAAAACAAGCGGTCACCAACTGTTTTCAAATAAATTCTTAAAAAAATAAGAAATAAATCACCACTACTGAAGTGACCGCGAGCGGAGCGAAGCTTTATTTGGTAAAGTTGATTGGTTGGCCATAAATTTGGATAGCAATATTAGCCAAATTAGGTTGAATTGTACTCCTTTTTTACGAGATATTGACTGGAATTGTAGACCCCTAATTATAAAATTGATTGGCTAGCCATCAAATTGAATAGCAATGTTAGACAAATTAGGTTAGGTTTTGTTCCCTTCTTTTACGCAAGAAACTGACTGAATTTATGACCAGCAAATCAATTTTATGGAATAACGCTTGGATTTTTCTTATTTTTAGGAATTATTATTTGGGCATAATAGTGACAGTCAGTCGCTAGATGCAAATAAACTGAATTAGGTTTCAATAGGAGTAGATATTTCAGCAAATGTGTTATAAATAATGGTAAAAATGCAGTATAGGGAAATTTCGCGTTTCACCAAAAAATTATAACATTTTAAAAATTCGATTTTTTCAAGTCTGCCGACCGCCGGTATTTTGGGTTATTGAGGATTGTTCATTGTTTGAGGATTTTGGGGGATTCTGCTTAAACTGCATTTGTTCCTGAATAATATAAACAAAGAATTGAATTTCGTGCTATTAATCAAAATTGGGATGGATTTATTAACTTTTTGACAAGAATAGGAATATTTTTTCACCTGTTAGGTGTCCTGAATGTCTCATTTTGCGCAAGTTCAGTAAAACGGGGGTTTGGTAGCTTTTGATAGTCCGAGTTCATCAACATCTTAACAATAAAAATGACTATGTGTTTGATGGTTATCCGATAGAGTCATATGATTTGTTCACGTTGTAACGAAGGGTGAATATATTGGAAAAATGCAGTTCTTATCAGAATCGTAGTAGGGGCATGAAAATCAATGTCAAGATTTTGCGCCCCCAATACTTATTTCCTAGGAAGACAAACAACCTAATAACTTTGAAAGTGCAATTAATTTAAGCTTAAGCATAAAAATGTTTTTTTTACTATTATGTAGGAAGGAAAACAATACAACACGAGTTTGTTCATTTGTTGTTTGGCCAGCAAAATGCGCCCCCCTGAAGGTTGCGCCTCTGGGAACCGCCGGCCTGGCCAGCCCCTAGCTACGACTCTGTGGGTCTGGCCAATGCCTAAGCAGAGTCAACCGAATAACATTGCTATGATGTGGAAAAGAAAGCTGATCTGACGAAAGAAGGCACTACGTTATGATTTATAGGACCAGAAGCCTTCTTTGGAATATCGAAAAAGCAAAGCAAAGAAGAAGAAGAAAATGCCAGAACTGGTATGAAATGGTAGAACAACAGCACTAGAAGGCATTCATGTAAAACCGATTGAAAAAATGGAACACTGCCGTTAGATCTGAATGAGAAAAATCTTAGGATAATAAGATTACCACTGACTAAATATTGTCAACTGTAAAAGCATATGCATACATTTAGTTATGCAGAAACGGTAGAATTCCGCTTTTCCAGGTTAAAAGAAGGACGATGTGGAGTGTTTCCGAGGGCCGGGAAAAAAGTAATCTTGAAACAGAGGCCTTGGAAGGACATTAAAAAATAAATTGAGTTTTTCCGAAAAAAAAGTGTTTTTTGTTTATACGGATTATTATTCAACTCACCCTCGTACATATGAAAAAGTGTTAGCTTTTGGAGATTTCTTTCGTTTTAGACCAATCGATAGAGCAGAAAATGGCTGATTCTGTGACAAAAAAAGTACCAGGAAACCGACTGTACCATCACACGAAAGATGATCCGTATTCCTACTCGCAACTATAATTGCTTAATTTGTTATAAACATTCA
Organism: Gonioctena quinquepunctata; assembly: GCA_018342105.1. Taxonomy (NCBI): domain Eukaryota; kingdom Metazoa; phylum Arthropoda; class Insecta; order Coleoptera; family Chrysomelidae; genus Gonioctena; species Gonioctena quinquepunctata. The sequence continues at coordinate 24,078 of JAFIRS010006337.1, forward strand.
AGAGCAAACAATCGTGTTTTTCTTCGTTTTTCGCTTGTAACATGAAAACTAATGAAGCAATCTCGATGCTCTCAATGAACGAATTGTAGAGAATTGAAATGCAAAAAATGAGCCTTAGCAAAACTCGATCGAATTATCAATAACGGAGAAAAACCGGAAATCCAGCTTTTTCCAAAATGATAACTCATTCATGTACGTCATTCATAGATAATGCTGTAATAGTCTACTCGACAAGTTGAAAATGGTCTAAAATAGAGATACTGCTCTCAAAATTATGTGTGATAGCTCATTGGATCCGGAATAACGCCTAGAAAAATGTGCCAAAAGCGTGTATTAGCACATAAAAAATTGCAAAAGCTATAAACAATTGAAAATGAAAAAAAAATGGCATTTCGTTTTTTGCCAATATTTCATAAACTATTCATATTTAAGAAATTTCAGATTCTGAAAGAGGAGGGAATTTTCAATAAAAAACTCCCAACTCCCGGAACTCTATCTCCATTATTTATAATTTTAATTTAATGCTGAAAATGGGTCTCCGAGCGACATTTTTAGGTTGCGCGCGCGGCGTCAAAAGCGAGTACGACACATTAATTAATTTATTTGAGGTACTAATTTTTTTTTTATTTGAAAAAACTATGGTGTATTCGGAACACTATAAATAATTTATTCCCGTTAGAAATCCTACTCAAAGTTGATTTTTCAACAAGTTAAACGATTGTTAACTAACAAAATTTTCTCGAACTTCTGTCTTAATTGTAAATGAAAAAAATGTTTAAATAATTGTCGTAAAAATGTTTCGCTTCGTAGAGCCTTTCTTATATACATACTTAACAACATCACGCCATGAAAGTTGGAAAAATATTCATACTTTGTTTATAATAATTTTTGTACTTGAACAAAAACTAAAAAATCCAAGTAGTTGTTGAAAAAAATATTGTTTTTCTTAATCATCATATTATCGTTTTTTTATTAATACAAGATATAAATTGATTGGCAAAAAAATTTTCCCGTTATTTGTTGATAAATTTTTTATAAACAAATTGATTATTTCAATATTTTTGAAAAAAAAATTTTCACAATTTCTATATATTACAAATATTATGATTTTTGAAAAAAATAAATTAATAACAATTTTTATTTGTTTATAATAGTTTTTTTTATATTTTTATTGTTTAAATAATTAGTTGAGAAATAATTTTTTTTCTAAAAATAATAATTGACAGTCCTCTATGAAGTAACCAAAAAACAATTTTTTTTTATCGACAACTCCATTTTTTTTAACTTACCAATTTGTTATAAATAAATTTTTAACTGTATTAGATTTTTTTCTGAAACTTCTTGAATTTACAAAATAACCATATATAACAAAGTATAGAAAAAAAAAATCCAATTTTTTATTGTACTTTGGGAATTGGAATTGGGAAAAATTGGGATTTTTTTTTTTCATACTTTGTTATATATGGTTGTTTCTGTTAATTTTAGAAGTTTCAGAAAAAAAATCTAACAAAGGTAAAAATTTGTTTATAACAAATTAAAAAGTTAATAAACAATGGAATTGTTGATGAAAAAAAATTTTTTGTTACTTCAAGAGTCAATTATGATTTATAGAAAAAAAAATTCAACTAATTATTTAAACAATAGAAATATAAAAAAAATGATTATAAACAATTAAAAATTGTTATTGAGGAAACAATTTTTTTTCAAAAATCATAATATTTGTTATATAATAAAGTTGTGGAAAAATAATTTTCAAAAATATTGAAATAATCAATTTGTTTATAAAAAATTTATCAACAAAGGCGGGAAATTTTTTTTTCCAATTTATAAAAAAACGATAATATGATGATTAAGGAAAAAAATATTTTTTTAAAATTGGATTTTTTAGTTTTTGTTCAAGTACAAAAATTATTATAAACAAAGTATGAATATTTTTTTAACTTTCATGGCGTGATGTTGTTGAGTATGTATATCGGAAAGGCTCTACGAAGCGAAACATTTTTACGACAATTATTTAAAAAAAAATTTTCATTTACAATTTAGACAGAAGTTCGAGAAAATTTTGTTAGTTAACAATCGTTTAACTTGTTGAAAAATCAACTTTGAGTAAAATTTCTAACGGGAATGAATTATTTATAGTGTTCCGAATACACCATAATTTTTTCAAATAAACAAAAAATTAGTACCTCAAATAAATTAATTAATGTCGTACTGCTTTGACGCCCACAACAAATGTCGCTCGAGACCCATTTTCACGTTGAATTAAAATTATAAATAATGGAGATAAGTTCGGAGTTGGGAGTTTATTGGAAATATCCGCTCTTTCAGAATATTTTGAAATTTCTTAAATATTAATAGTTTATGAAATATTGGCAAAAACGAAATGCCGTTTTTTTTTATTTTCAATTGTTTATAACTTTTGCAATTTTTTATGTGCTAATACACGCTTTTGGCACATTATTCTAGGCGTTATTGCGGATCCAATGAGCTATCACACATAATTTTAAGAGCAGTATCTCTATTTTAGACCATTTTCAACTTGTCGAGTAGACTATAATGGCCCCAAGGAAGGGTGTTATGTGATCCGGAGAGGAGTACACGTTTGTCATCAAATGGACTCGAAGAAATTTTCAGCTGTTCAATGGAATAAACGTTATGGGCTTTGGATAAAATGACCCTTTGAGAATCTATTTTCTGTTTTCGTTCATTCAAACAGGTCAAATAGTCTCGAAAAGTGATATTTTGTTTCAACACATTGAATTTAACTCCCTTTGCTTTTTTGTTTCAACACATTGAATTCAACTCCCTTTGCTTTTTTCAGGCATTTTTTCCCTTCAGGTGAATTCGCAGATTGACTATCAACATCAATTGAGAAAGAATACATTTTCGATCGCAAACCCACAAATTCTGTCATTATATGACCATTATTCTCATCCTTCATTAAACCCTCTACTCTCTTGTTCATCAAAGGAATATTATATCTATTGTCTTTGATAAAATCACTTGTATCAAACTTATGACCATCTTCTTTGATCGTCCCATAAACGTAATCACGAATAATCACTATCAGTATCGGTATTAAGAAGTTTAAGGTTTTCAATGCTTAATTTTTTTGCAACATGTATTGATAATGAAAATCATATATAACAGTTTTTGATAGATCCCAAATGGCCATGCCAACGTACAATGGTTTATCGAGAATACCCTCTACTTTTTTTATTTCAATAGCCATCAAATCACCTTCAATAATAGTGCTATCTACAAAATTCGGACTTGAAATCAAATTTTTTGCTCCGTACCGCCCCTCTAACTATTTATATGGCTTTATGGTTCCTTCTGTTTTCCATCGTTTTGCCGAAAACGGCCTTGTTCATGAGTTTGAAAAGATTTTGTTCAAAATCATTTTTTGCTTCCTTTCGATAATTGGTGTTGAGATCGATATAGGGTTTGAGCCACGCGGTTTGTCTGAATTTTCTTCAGCATGAGACCATTTGCCAAATACTGTATGATATGTCGATAATGCAAAACATATTCTTGTTTATCATAAAGGGTGGTCTCAATTTAGGTAATTTGTTTCGGAGGTATATTATGTTGAGGTGTAAGTGGTAAGTCACGTTGCGTGTCATGTAGATCCCTTTTTTTAAGTTGTAGTGAATAATATGTTCTTTTTGTGTAGAAAACGCAGGTGCTGTCAGATCATTAGTTTTTGCATAACTGCAATTTTAATTTTTTAATATACTTTTTGGCCATGTTTACAAATATTTCTCACCTATTTCTCAGCATTTAAACGCAAATGAGAATAGACTTTTGTAGTTCTATACTTGAAACATTGAAATTGGAACACATATAGCTCATCAAGGTTTGCTCCAATAAAGTGCATTGAAAAATTCAAATTGAAATTATGCAAAAACCGATGATCTGACGGCGCTTGAGTTTTCTACACATGAAGTACATATCAATCACTACCATGTCGCGAAGAGCCTGCGCTACAACTTGAAAAATGATTGTGTTTTGAATTTTTGAAAAAACGCTGATTTTTTCGGATTATCCGATAAAATTCGTCCATTGAAAGCATCGATATTGCTTGATTGGTTTTCATGTTACAAGCGAAAAACGAAGAAAAAAAACGATTTTTTCGCTTTCAAATGTTTATAACAAATTAAGCAATGATAGTTGCGAGTAGAAAATATAACAAGATATAACTATGGACCATCTTTCGTATGATGTCAGTCGGTTTCCTGGTACTATTTTTGTACAAAAAATATCAATGATTGGCCTATTTCTATCTTTTGGGTTGCTTCTTTCGTGATTTTAAGAAGTTCGATACATTTTCCCAAATGAACAATATTATCAGTTTTGTGGAACAAGAGCAACCGTCTGGAAATGCTAAGTAAAATATATTCAACGAATTAACTAACGTTTCAAACCTCACTCATACATCAGTTAAACAGTCTTATTCAAATACAAATGTGAACCTTCACCAATTTTTACACGGAAGGGGAGGTTGTGAAAACCACCCATCAAAATGCAATAACACCCACACATTTGAATTGTGGAAAAACAGGTATATGAAATATAAAGTGGTAGCTATAATGTCAAACTTGGCTCATAGTTGCGCCCTGAAAAATGTTAAATTTCATTTCTTAAATATCCAGTTATTATATTGATGGATAGTATTTTTAAACGAACTCGTATATTCACAGTTCTGTTCGATTAGCAAAATATCAGAATAACAACTTCATGCATCCTCATCGATAATCAACGTTTACTTCATTGGATTGGATTCATTCTGATCAGTTGATATTTGTTCGACTAAACTAAACAGCATATTTCATCGTTTATTTTTCTTTGATTATTATTATAACTATTTTATTGTTTTTTTGATATCTGCATTCACAGAAAAAAAGTCTTGCGATCTGTATTGCTTGACGTTAACGTTGGGAAAATAAAAAACAACGCCCAATGTTAAAAAATTAATCAAACAAAAAAATTACCAAAGGCTTTTGATTTTCTCCATGATGTTGAAATGAACAATTTCTCGCCCGAATCATTGTTTTATAAAATATTAACATTCTACAGTGTGACCCATCTAAAATGGAACCACCCCTGTAGAATATGCATTTTTCAGTCAATCTCAAAAAAAATTTCATAACTTTAGTTCCATTTCCAAGGCACTCTGTGATTTTTTTTCTTTGTCAAAAACGGCAAAAAAATTTTAGTCAATTTTTGTTTACAAATTTGACTACACCACTGGATTCGTAGTCGTTATAAATGAAAACCATCAAAATTTCATAAAAAAATATTGGTTAACAACGAAGTTACAACAACTTTAATTTTGGAAAAAAAGTATTTGATTATAATTTGTATTTAGATTATAGACATATTTAAAATCTGGCAACACTGCCGATACAAAGTAGAACTCCGGTGAATTTGTTGTTCTACAGTTATAACTCATGGAAGTATGGTAATGTGAGCGATTTGTGGTGTACTAAATCACAGCCTACTATTGATTTAGTACAATACCTATGCCTAATGCATTAGTTCAGCTTTCTTCAAATTATTGATACCCTCTCTAAAAGCTTTTTTAGTTGAGTTTTGCAGAATTTAAAAGGAAATTTTTCGTCCTGCTTTCTGTTTTATTATTGAATAAATAATTTTGATACTTTAAAATTTGATTCGGTTAATTTCGTTTTAATCGGCTATGGAAGAATGCATACTGAAAATGAATTTTTAATTTCTGTTATTTTCGAATTCACTTATAACCTAAACTTAAATAATGATTTTAAGGGAATATAATTCACAAATCCAGTGGCGTAGTTTCCAAAATTAAAGTTGTAACTTCGTTGTTAACCAATATTTTTCTATGAAATTTTGATGGTTTTCATCTATAACGACTACGAATCCAGTGGTGTAGTCAAATTTCAAAAACAAAAATTGCCTAATAAACTTTTGCCGTTTTTGACGAAGAAAAAAAACCATAGAGTGCCTTGGAAATGGAACTAAAGTTATGAAAATTTATGTCAAGATACAGTTTTTGATGCTTATAATATTAAAAAAAAATTTTTTTGAGAATGACTTAAAAATGCGTATTCTACAGAGGGTGGTTCCATTTTAAATGGGTCACACTGTATTAGGTTTAAGTAAGTTGTTGTAAATTGGCTAGCCTTCCACTATTTACCTCCAAATATTAATAAGAATTGATCAAGCAACACAAAACACAGGACGGAAATCTCATCGAATAATTCTTAATTTACTATACATAACCAGAATCACGAAAATAACAGTGACGTAGGAACTAGTACACTTTCAACCTCTTCACCGTACGCCACTGCAAAATATCAACCACAACCCCTGAAAACATGTTCTTCATTCGACTGAATATCATCCAAATGAGGCTGTAAAAATATTACGCAATAGAACTACCCGACATTGTCGTTATGCATTTTTTCTCGCACGTTTCCGTGTTCTCCGAATTCGAACGAACCGCTTTCGGAGTTCCGGGGCTATTTTGTTCGCACGTTTCCGTGTTGTTGTTAGTAGAAGCCCTTCTTGAAACCTCCCTGGTGGCAGTTCGCACGTCAAAAACGCTGCATTCGCTCCCGAGGTTGATGCCTTCCAAATTCAACTGAAAAATATTATTTTTAAATTTTGAATTGATGTGGCCGATATTTGACGAAAATTCATATTAACCCTTTAGTGCCAGATGGTACGAAGGCGTATAAGGGCTAACAACAAAATATTTTTTAAAATATTAGGAATTGTCACTTCAAAGTGACAATTGTCAAAGTGACAATTGTCACTTTGAAGTGACAATTGTCACTTTGAACTGACAATTGTCACTTCGAACTGACAATTGTCACTTTAAAATTCGAACTGACAATTGTCACTTTGAACAGACAATTGTCACTTCTAACTGACAATTGTCACTTTGAAGTTGAATTTTGATTTAGTTATTCGATACAAACTATTGCAACAGCGAGCGGCGGGGTAAAAACCCATTTCCAGATGGTTCTAGTAATAAAATTGCGAAAAAAATTAAATAGTTCATCTATTGTTATTAAACTACTTACTTTATTTAACTTGAGGTTATTTGAAAGAAAAATAGGATATTTATAAATTGATCAGAGAATATAGAAAAAAAAGGTGATTTTAGATATTTTCGAATAAATGCTTGGAACTGCACATAAGCCATAGTATTGGATTCTAACTGTTTTCGAAATTCTGCCATCTTCAAAGTTTTTTTTAACTTGTTGCCTTACTGGCCATCATGTAAAATTTCAATTGATTTTGAGGTTATTCGACATGCACAATCTATAAAAGTTTTTTCAATACTTTTTCCTATATCTATGTTGAAAATTGACTAATATTCAACCTGTTTCATTTTTGATGGCCTACTCTCCTATGAACATCTCATTTTGTATACAGGGTAGTTCCTTTCGAAAAATGAATGGAGTTTTTTCTCAAATGTCTTGGACGGACACAGTGCTCTTTTTTTTAAACAAAATAGGAGATTTTCCACGAGAATTCAATTGGTTTTTCTGAAATAGTTTTTTTATCGAAAAGGAAGTCATTTTCAATCAAGAATAAAATATAATTTTTTTATTATAACAATATTAGTTTAGCAGTTGGCATCAAATGTCCTTTTGACAATTGTCACTTCAAAGTGACAATTGTCAGTTCGAGGTGACAATTGTCAGTTCAAAGTGACAATTGTCACTTCAAAGTGACAATTGTCAGTTCGAAGTGACAATTGTCAGTTCTAAGTGACAATTGTCAGTTCAAAGTGACAATTGTCACTTTGAAGTGACAATTCCTAATATTTTAAAAAATATTTTGTTGTTGGCCCTTATACGCCTTCGTAAGATGGTACTTCTGAGTACCACTAATTTCGACACGTCTTAAATTGCAGTGATAGCAAACAGAGGCTCTGCGGCCTGAATAAGGTATAAGTTTAACCATTTTCAACTGCAGAAGCTGTTTCTATAATACGCCAGTCAAAATAGACTGCCAATTTACAATAATTACAAACATTTCTATAGCACTGCCGGATGTTGAGGCATCCAGAAAAGACTAAATATAAAAATTTGCACACGTTAATTAGCAATATCTCCTTGGACAAATAATTGTCAAATTGCAGGTATATTCCTTAACTTCTTTTCTACATCCCTTGTAAATTTGCACACGCAATTTTCAACCAAAAATACGAATAATCCTTGACTACGTTGTAATTGCGTAATTTTACAAAAATTGCAAACATTATGCAAATTTGTGGTAAAATCATGGTTTCGTCACCTCTAAAATGCTTTAAATTTGCAAACTTTTCATGTGTACGGAACATCCAAGAATTATGGATAAAGCTAAAAACAGTGTCGGGGGCAAAGTTTTAGGGGTCACGAAATTGCAAACAATGTTTTCGTGCTTTGCAAACTTTGGTGGCATAATTTCAATTCGCCAATTGAGTTTGCACCTTTTTCAGTACCGCGGAAGATGACGGAAATGAACATTATTGTTAGAAGCAATTTTCGCAAATGCCACAAAATTCCAAACTTTGAGCATTTTTTTCTCAAAGTTCTGCTATGGCAAACAAGTCTACGTATAAATTTGCAACCCCTTAAAATGTCGGGAAAACCGGACAATAGAATATTATCAATTAAGTCGATTTTCGCGGATGACACAAAATTCCAAACTTTGAGCAATTTTTTTCTCAAAGTTCTGCTATGGCAAACAAGTCTACGTATAAATTTGCAACCCCTTAAAATGTCGGGAAAACCGGACAATAGAATATTATCAATTAAGTCGATTTTCGCGGATGACACAAAATTCCAAACTTTGGGTAATTTTTTCTCAAAGTTCTGGAATGGCAAACGAGTCTATCAATAAATTTGCAACCCTATAAAACGCCGGGAAAACAGGGCAATAGAATATTATCAATTAAGTCGATTTTCGCAAATGACACAAAATTCCAAACTTTGAGCAGTTTTTTCTCAAAGTTCTGCTATGGCAAACAAGTCTACGTATAAATTTCAACCCTTAAAATGTCGGAAAACCGGACAATAGAATATTATCAATTGAGTCGATTTTCGCGGATGACACAAAATTCAAACTTTGGGTAATTTTTCTCAAAGTTCTGGAATGGCAAACGAGTCTATCAATAAATTTGCAACCCTATAAAACGCCGGGAAAACAGGGCAATAGAATATTATCAATTAAGTCGATTTTCGCAAATGCCACAAAATTCCAAACTTTGGGTAATTTTTTCTCAAAGTTCTGGAATGGCAAACGAGTCTATCAATAAATTTGCAACCCTATAAAACGCCGGGAAAACAGGGCAATAGAATATTATCAATTAAGTCGATTTTCGCGGATGACACAAAATTCCAAACTTTGTGTAATTTTTTCTCAAAGTTCTGGAATGGCAAACGAGTCTATCAATAAATTTGCAACCCTATGAAACGCCGGGAAAACAGGGCAATAGAATATTATCAATTAAGACGATTTTCGCGGATGACACAAAATTCCAAACTTTGTGTAATTTTTTCTCAAAGTTCTGGAATGGCAAACGAGTCTATCAATAAATTTGCAACCCTATAAACGCAGGAAAACAGGGCAATAGAATATTATCAATTAAGTCGATTTTCGCGGATGACACAAAATTCCAAACTTTGTGTAATTTTTTCTCAAAGTTCTGGAATGGCAAACGAAGTCTATCAATAAATTTGCAACCCTATAAAACGCCGGAAAACAGGGCAATAGAATATTATCAATTAAGTCGATTTTCGCGGATGACACAAAATTCCAAACTTTGGGTAATTTTTTCTCAAAGTTCTGGAATGGCAAACAGAATCTATCAATAAATTTGCAACCCTATAAAACGCCGGGGAAAAAAGGGCTCATTCAATTCAGATTCAATTCAGTTCAATTCAGTTCAATTCGATTCAATTGTTCAATTCGATTCAATTCAATTCGATTCAATTCATTCAATTCGTTCAACATTCGATTCATTCATTCAATTCAATTCAATTAATTCAATTCGATTCAATTCATCAATTCGTTCAATTCGATTCAATTCTTCAATTCGATTCATGATTCAATTCGATTCAATTCGTTCCATTCAATTCGATTCAGTTTATTCAATTCGATTCAATTCAGATTCATTCATCGATTCAATTCGATTCAATTCAGATTCAATTCGATTCAATTCGATTCAATTCGATTCAATTCGATTCAATTCGTTCAATTCGATTCAATTCGATTCAATTCGATTCAATTCGATTCAATTCGATTCATTCGATTCAATTCGATTCAATTCGATTCAATTCGATTCCAATTGATTCAATTCGATTCAATTCGATTCAATTCGATTCAATTCGATTAAACAATTCGATTCAATTCGATTCAATTCGATTCAATTCGTTCATTCAATTCAATTCGAATTCGATTCAATTGATTCAATTCGATTCATTCGATTCAATTCGATTCAATTCGATTCAATTCGATTCAATTCGATTCAATTCTGATTCAATTCAATTCAATTCGATTCCAATTCGATTCAATTCATTCAATTCGATTCAATTCGATTCAATTCGATTCCAATTCAGATTCAATTCGATTCTGATTCCAATTGATTCAATTCGATTCAATTCGATTCAATTCGATTCAATTCAATTCATTCATTCGAATTCATTCAATTCGATTCAGATTCAGATTCAATTCGATTCAAATTTCGATTCCAATTCATTCAGATTCAATTCAGTTCAATTCGATTCAATTCAATTCGATTCATTCGATTCAAATTCGATTCTAGTTCATTCAATTCAGCAATTCGATTCATTCAGATTCTAGATTCATTCAATTGATTCATTCATTCAGTTCAAATTTCAAGTTCAATTCTGTGAGTTCAATTCGATTCAATTCGATTCAATTCGATTCAATTCAGTTCAATTCAATTCCAATTCAGATTGATTCAATTCAATTCAATTCAGATTCAATTCATTCAATTCTGATTCAATTCAGTTCATTCAGTTCAATTCATTCGTTCAGTTCAGATTCAATTCGATTCCAATTCGATTCAATTCAGTTCATTCGAATTCAAATTCTGATTCGATTCAGATTCAATTCGATAAATTCAGATTCTAATTGTTCAATTCTGATTCCAATTCGATTCCATTCGATTCAATTCGAATTCAATTCGGTTCGATTCCAATTTGATTCAGATTCGATTCACATTCGATTCAATGAATTAATTCATTGATTCAATCTTATTGATTCAATTGATTCGAATTCGATTCAATTCGATCAATTGTTCAATTCGATTCAATTGATTCATCAATTCGTTCAATTCGATTCAATTCGATTATTCGATTCAATTGATTCAATTCGATTCAATTCGATTAATTTCGATTCAATTGATTCCAATTCGAATTCTATTCGATTCGATATTCGATTAATTAGAGTTGAAATCTAGTTCATTGTATTATCGTTAATTCGTTCAATTCGATTAAATTCGATTCAAAGTTGTTCAATTCATTCAATTTTCTACAATTTTGATTCATCAATTTTGTACGATCGATATATTCGATTATTCATTCATTGATAATGGAGGATGAAATTTATCATTGTATTATCGTTAATTGATTAATTTCAGAAAATTGTCGATTCAATTGATTGTTTAATTAATTGATTTTCTACAATTTTGATTCCATCAATTCATATTTTTGTACGATCGATTATTTTCTGATTTATACCTGTGAAGGAGGATGAAATCTTATCATTGATTATCACGTTAATTGTTAATTTTACGAGATAAATTTGTGAATCAATTGTTTAAATGAAATTTTCTCATTTTGATTCTCCATTCAATTTTTGAGATCGATATTTCGATTAACCTGATTGAAGGATTCGATGAATCGTTCATCAAATTGTATTATCGTTAATTGTTATTATTCGATAAATTGATTAACAAAGTTGTTTAATGATTGAATTTTCGATCAATTCTGATTCATCATCAATTCGATTCAATTCGAGTCATATTCTTATTCGATTCAATTCGTGAATTGGATTAAATTCGATTATATTCGTTAATTGATTCATTTCGAATAATTCATTCAGACAAATTCGATTAAATTCGATTCAATTCGATTCAATTCGATTCCAATTCAATTATTCATTCAATTCGATTCGAATTCATTATTCGATTTCAATTCGTTCAATTCGGATAATTCGATTCATTCGATATTCAACGTTCAATTCGATTAATTTTACGAGATAATTGATTCAATTCATTCAATTGTTCAATTCATTCAATTCGATTCATTCTGATCAATTGATTCATTCGATTCAATTCGTTCATTGATTCAGGATTCGATATCTAATTCGATTCAATTCGATTCAATTGATCAAATTCATTAATTCGATTCAATTCGATTAATTCGTTCAATTCGATCAATTCGATTCAATTCGATCAATTCGATTATTCGTTCAATTAATTAAATTCTCAATTTTGATTCATCAATTTTATTGTTCGATCGATATTTCGATTTATACTTGAAAGAGGGATGAAATCTTATCATTGATTATCCGTTAATTGTTATTTTACGAGAAAAATTGTTCGAACAAGTTGTTTAAATAATTTTCACAATTTTGATTCCTCAATTTTTGTACGATCGATATTTTCGATTTTACCTGTGAAGGAGGGATGAAATCTTATCATTGTATTATCACGTTAATTGTTATTTTACGAAAAATTGTGTGAACAAAGTTGTTTAAATAAATTTTCTACAATTTTGATTCATAATTTTTGTAGTCGATATTTTCGTTTACCTGTGAAGGGAGGGATGAAATCTTATCATTGTATTATCACGTTAATTGTTAATTTTACGAGAAAAATTTGTCGAACAAAGTTGTTTAAATTAATTTTCTCAATTTTGATTCCATCAATTTTTGTACGTCGATATTTTCGTTATCCTGTGAAGGGAGGATGAAATCTTATCATTGTATTATCCGTTAATTGTTAATTTTGAGAAAAATTGTTCGAACAAGTTGTTTAAATAAATTTTCTACAATTTTGATCCATCAATTTGTACGATCGATATTTTCGATTTTACCTGTGAAGGAGGATGAAATCTTATCATTATTATCACGTTAATTTTATTTTACAGAAAAATTGTTGAACAAAGTTGTTTAAAATAATTTTCTAATTTGATCACAATTTTGTCGATCGATATTTTCGATTTATACCTGTGAAGGAGGGATGAAATCTTATCATTGTATTATCACGTTAATTGTTAATTTTACGAGAAAATTGTTCGAACAAAGTTGTTTAAAATAAAATTTTCTAATTTTGATTCATCAATTTTTGTACGATCGATATTTTCGATTTTACCTGACGTTAATTGTAATTTTACGAGAAAATGTGTCGAACAAAGTTGTTTAAAATAATTTTCTACAATTTTGATTCCCATCAATTTTTGTACGTCGATATTTTTCGATTTTACCTGTGAAGGAGGGATGAAATCTTATCATTGTATTATCACGTTAATTGTTAATTTTACGAAAAATTGTTCGAACAAAGTTGTTTAAATAATTTTCTACAATTTTGATTCCATCAATTTTGTACGTCGATATTTTCGATTTATACCTGTGAAAGGGAGGGATGAAATCTTATCATTGTATTATCCGTTAATTGTTATTTTACGAGAAAAATTGTGTCGAACAAAGTTGTTTAAAATAAAATTTTCTACAATTTTGATTCCCATCAATTTTTTTGTACGATCGATATTTTTCGATTATACCTGTGAAGGAAGGGGATGAAATCTTATCATTGTATTATCACGTTAATTGTTAATTTTACGAGAAAAATTGTGTTGAACAAAGTTGTTCAAAATAAAATTTTCTACAATTTTGATTCCCATCAATTTTTTTGTACGATCGATATTTTTCGATTTATACCTGTGAAAGGGAGGGGATGAAATCTTATCATTGTATTATCACGTTAATTGTTAATTTTACGAGAAAAATTGTTTCGAACAAAGTTGTTTAAAATAAAATTTTCTACAATTTTGATTCCCATCAATTTTTTGTACGTCGATATTTTTCGATTTATACCTGTAAAGGAGGATGAAATCTTATCATTAATGTATCACGTTAATTGTTAATTTTACGAGAAAATTGTGTCGAACAAAGTTGTTTAAAATGAAATTTTCTACAATTTTATTCCATCAATTTTTTGTACGATCGATATTTTCGATTTATACCTGTGAAGGGAGGGATGAAATCTTATCATTGTATTATCACGTTAATTGTTAATTTTACGAGAAAAATTGTGTTGAACAAAGTTGTTTAAAATAAATTTTCTACAATTTGATTCCATCAATTTTTTGTACGATCGATATTTTCGATTTTACCTGTGAAAGGGAGGGATGAAATCTTATCATTGTATTATCACGTTAATTGTTAATTTTACGAGAAAATTGTGTTGAACAAAGTTGTTTAAAATAGAATTTTCTACAATTTTGATTCCCCATCAATTTTTGTACGATCGATATTTTCGATTTTACCTGTGAAGGGAGGGATGAAATCTTATCATTGTATTATCACGTTAATTGTTGATTTTACGAGAAAAATTGTGTCGAACAAAGTTGTTTAAAATAAAATTTTCTACAATTTTGATTTCCATCAATTTTTTGTACGATCGATATTTTTCGATTTATATCTGTGAAGGGAGGGATGAAATCTTATCATTGTATTATCACGTTAATTGTTGATTTAACAGAAAAATTGTTATCGAACAAAGTTGTTTAAAATAATTTTCTACAATTTTGGATTCCCATCAATTTTTTTGTACGTCGATATTTTTCGATTTTACCTGTGAAGGGATGAAATCTTATCTTTTATCACGTTAATTGTAGATTTTACGAGAAAAACTGTGTCGAACAAAGTTTTTTAAAATTGAATTTTCTAAAATTTTGGTTCCATCAATTTTTTGTACTGTCCCCATATTTTTTCGGGTTTATACCGTGAAAGGAAAAGGGGGGGGAAAAAATTTTTCATTGTTTTTCACGTTTTGTTATTTTACG
>JAFIRS010006338.1:0-39145 GCA_018342105.1 Gonioctena quinquepunctata
AAAATTTCTTAGATCTGAACGTGACTCATTTGAATTCAAGTGGCTTCAGGGTTTCTCAGGGATCCGAATTATTCAGATGGAATATTATGAACGAATGACTGAAATAATCGAAGAGTTGAAGAATATTTCGGCAAAATAACACTTTCGACCGAACAATAAGGGAACTCTGAATTCAACTGAGGAACCCAAATCCTGAAAACTTCTGAAGATCCTTCAGAGCTGTGTTGAACGCTAAGAGAATCAATGAATATAAGACAAGTACTGGAGATGCTGGTTAATATATTTTTCGATATATGGAGTATCCTTATATCTCTGAAAAAAATCAACTGCGAACTGAAAATTTGTATGATAGGCTTATTAGAAATCTTGAATTTTAAAATTTCCAACTGTTACTAAATGACATGAGTGATAATGTAGCTCTAAACAGGAAAAAAAAAATCAAAAGTCAACAAAAATGATCAGATTATATCAAAAAAAATTTATTTCTGTAAACAGAAGAATGTAAAACAATTTTCAAATTACAAATTTCATGATAGAGTGAGAAGTCATTCAAACATTGATTTTGATGATGATGAGATGGATCTGTTAAAGGGCTTCCCCGCATTAATGGGAAATTGGCTTCGGTGAATTTGCTAGAATTTTTCATATATTGCAGAACCCGTGATGCTGATCAATGTCTCCATTGCACCATCGCTCTAAATCCAACAGTTTAGATTATATAGGTGCTAAAGATAACTTTTCAAAATGTCAAATGGCCATTGTGAAGAGACTTTTTTGAATATATAACCCAAATCGAGTAGCATCGATTGTTCATACGCCAATTTGAATACACTATAGAGAACAATGATTCCCTGCACGTATAGACGATATACGGTGAGTCAAAATAACAAGTTTTTCAGTGATTTCAAAAAAATTGAGCGGTGGAATTTCATTCATTTTAGATATTTTGTAGGATACCAATATCAATTGCAATTGATGATATTAGACTCCTGAATTGAACTGACATATCTATTATGTACTCATGAAACTGCACCACCTCTTATTGATATATCCAAATGCCTGAAATTCCAAAAAAGTCGGTTACAAACTCAATCGTTCACGGTGAGATACATAGAAATATACAGGTGGATCAAAACTAGTATCCGTTACTAATAACTTCCTTGAAGTGGTTATGATTGATATTGATGTCATTGAAGCATTTTCAGAAATACATTCTGTTGGGACAACATCTGCCGAAAGATTTTGAGCGGTACTATTAGAAAATTTAACTTTATCTACCACGATTGGTAGAACAACTCGAATGATGGTAGAAATATTGCAAATAATTAAAACATAAACATTGATTTACAACAAAATAGGAAACGAAATATGCTCATATTCCATCAAAAAGACGTACCTATATGGAGTGTATAGGTTGCTGAAGAAGAACGACAGGAAATCCAGGATTATTCAAGTTTCACTGTTCAGATGTCATCCTGTTGGATACCTTGAGCTCATCGCCGGAAAACTGTCAATTGATCTTGATTGATGATGTATTATATTACCTACTTCAATATCAAAACTGTGGAATTCTTTGTACGGAAAAACAATATATAACAGGGTACCAATGAACTAAAACGAATGATGACATGAACAACGTACAGAAAAGGATGATAGAGTCAGAACACCTGATTAACTTGTCGGGGCTTGTGGCTCAGTGGAACGAGCGTCGGTCTCGTGTCAACTGTTTCCACCTGGCGCGGGTTCGATTCCCGCAGCTGGTGAAAAAATTTTTCAAGGTCCCAAGAGTGGTTTCGGATTCCACTATAAAAGGTAAGGTCCCCGTGATCTTAACTCGTACAAGTTTTCATTAACTTCTGAGTGTTGGTCAAACAACTAAGAAAGCGGTTAAAAACAATTTTTGACAATTTTTATTTATGTTCTGATTCCTCTATAAGGATGAGAAGGGCATTTGATGGATACCGTATATACTGTTCATGACGTGCGTAGCCAATGTACCAGATAACATTGGCCACATGGGCAGAACATCCAAGGGTCCTGGCTCCAGTTTAACGAATGCAATAATATCCAAATATAACATCGTCAACACTATTGATTTTTTCAATATCCTCTACATTTGCTTCGAATGCTATGGATATTTGATATTTGGTGGCATTACGAAATCTTGAATGAACTCTCATCAGTAAAAATCCACGCTTATTCGTATTTGCATCCATTTGAAATTCATTTTCATCATGATCTTGTATATACGATGCTGCCAATTCTACCTGGTATATGCCAACAGTTATGTCTTGTACCAATTGTAAATCCAATCATGGGAATTCATTGAAATGATCATGTCTGAGTAATGTCCACTGACCACGTCTCATATTTAGATTTTCTGCTTCAACTCTGGCTTGAACTACGTTGACTCTATTAGCCTTTTCCAACATTATATTGGCAAATTCTAGGTTGGCATCCCTCATTTGAATAAGCAGATGGTACTTATTTATTATCGCACCTGCAATTTGTTGGAAACATTTCATATTTTTAATATGATGTGTATCAATTTTGTGATAAAAAAATTTGAACATTGTCTTCAAATGACCATTCCGTGCCTCAACTATCCATCTAGTTTTTGTTATGATTCTGGACTAGTTGACTTCGTCAGTAGGTATTTGTCCTCGAGGTAGAACTGAAGGCATCTCACAATGAATGCCTATATTCTGAAGAAAAGGAAGAGCATCTGGTTGAAACCATCTCCTCATTCGGTTGATATCTATAATCAATTCATCCTGCAGTATGCTTGCATTATTATTTCCCGAATCTGCGGAATATGGGCCTTGAATATCCAAAATGTAACCAACCATCAGTACCCATAATTAGGACTGGGTTGATTAAATGTCTCCCTTTGTGTTGAGAATATGATTGTCGTAATACCCGGAACTTACAACTTTTGTCGATGAACAAATAAGTACCATCCATATAATATATGCTTCTGGTTCATTAGGTTGTGGATTGTACAAGTGATTCGCAAGAACACTAACATGTCGTTCTATGAATTGTTCTCCTGCTATTGCGGTAAATCCTATATTATCAGGTACGAAACGAGTCATCAAAGATTCTCGCACTTAAGTTATCACTAAACTTGTTGCCTGGCGGCTTGAATAATTGAATATGATGGATAAAATTTCATCAGAAATGCTTGTCGGAGTTTGCATCAAGAATGCCAACAAATATCTTTTAGAAATACGTCTCTCACCTCTATCTTGTCTTATATAAGTCACCAAACTGTTCTTTCGTGAGCGGAGCAATGGATATGAATTCTTCATAACAAAAATTATTCTCGTCTACGTAATCCAATAAACGCTTAGCTGCAGTTCTGATTTCTTTCGAAAATGATTGAAGTTCTTGACCTTTCAGAGCGTAGGGTCTATTGATATATTTCGAGCCTATCTGTAGGATGGGAAGTCAGGATGAATTCTACAGGAACGGGTATTTTCTGGTATATAGATATTCTGATTTATGAACACGTTGACTCTGCATTCTATTGTGAGTCTTTGACGATCAACTACATCATTGCAATGAGACACGTGTGCCTTGAGGAAAGTGTTGAAATATTCAATCTCAAACAGCCTGGATCTTCTTGAAGGTGATGAATCTCTTGAATAATTTATTTCTTGCATGTCAAACAGATTCTATTTCCATCAATTTCTGCGATATGTGGAAGTCCTCTTTGGTCGCGTCATTCAATGACAATTTCTCATTTGGTTCTCCATCGAGTCGCGCCATAGTTTATGTATTGAATATAACATCACACGTAAAACAATTCAATCGATGACGATTAGCCATTTTTTCAATAATTGCTATGATTTCAATGGGAACTGAACACATGCAATGATTGCAAAATGACAATTCAGTATTTGTTAAACAAAGGGACATGGTAGCTATATGTCATTCCAAAGCAGAGTCATTCTGGTCAAACTGAAGTTGCAGCTAGTCCATCTCCTCTCCAAGTGTGGATACTTTTCAAATGAACTTAGTATCGGGAGAGTATACATGACTTAGAGTGAACATTTTATGGCATAGGCTTACAAATGGAAAGTGTGAGTCCATATTTTTCGTAATGAAGAAAGCATTTATATGGGATTATAGAGACAACAAATAGCTCACAGCAGGTCTACTAAACAGGTATTCCACTCCATATAAAGAAAGCATGAATTGCCAATCAATCGACATTTTACCAATTGACGTGAATTCGAGTAACGAGTATGCTTTTGGAATTAGTAGTTTTGCTAGTCATTGGTGGAAATCGATAGTGGTTCATTCTAAAATTACATTTGCAACATATAACTAGAATCTAGAAATTCTCCAAGGAATATTTGAATTTATTGTTGTTACGAATGAAATACACTCTGTATAGGTACAAAACATATTTTTGTAATGAAATATGAGCATATTCAGTTACCTATAATACTGTTATTCGAAGATTTTGTTTAATTTTTTGATATTTTCCGACATTCTCTTACCTTCTCTTGAGTCGTCCTACTACTCGTAGTATATATAGGTTTATAGATATCATTCAAAATATTCAAGAGAAAATTGTTCAAAATCTTTCAACAGATGAGTGTCGAACACAATTCAATCAATATCAAACTCAAATACTTCGAAGAAATTATCAGTAAAGGACACTAGTTTTTGAAGGATCGAGTTTGTAACCGACTTTTACGGAATTTCAGGCATTTGGATATATCAATAAGCGGGACTGGTGCAGTTTCATGAGAAATACATAAAATATATGTCAGTTCAATTCAGGAGATGCTAATATCATCAATCGCAATTGATATTGGTATTTTACAAAATATCTGAATATGAATGAAATTCCTCCGTTCAATTTTTTGGAAAAACTTGCTATCTTTGGACTCACCCTGTATATCGTCTGTACGTGCAGGAATCATTGTTTTCTATAGTGTATTCAAATTGGTCGTATGAACAATTGATGCATATTCGAGTTGTTTTATATACTCGAAAAAGTCACTCCACAATGGCTATTTGAAATTTTGGAAAAATTATCTTCAGCACCCTATATAACCTAAACTGTTGAATTTAGAGCGGTGGTGCAATTGATACATTAGATCAGCATCACGAGTTCTGCAATATATAAAAAAATCAAGTAAATTCAAGCTTCTCACCTCGGTCCTATGAAGGGGAAACTGCACCATTAGTGAATGAGGTGTTGAGATCGGCTAATGTAGGCGATGAATTAATATCACAGATTTCAATTAACATGAATTTATGTCAAAACTCCTTCACTTTCAACAATAAATTCTACCAACAAATTTATGGTTTTCTATGGGAAGTTGTCTTTTAACCCTCCTAGCTGATATCTCGGAAAGTAAATACATTGGGACAGATAATAACATGGAAATTTTTCAATGGTATAGATATCTGGATGATTTTTTGGTGTTCTTGAATGGGAATCCAGATAGTGCTCCTCATCTTCTGAATGGAATCAATAAAATACACCCTAACATCACATTCACATTGGGGGTCGAATCAGAAAATAAACTTAACTTTCTAGACATCACAATAAATAAAATAACAGAATTTATACAGATCATGTCATACAAAACTGTTCTTACCATCCACATCAGCAAAAAAATGGCAACTTTCAATTGCTATGTATTATTAATTCTTGAATGCAACAACGATATTTCATTTAATCAAATATCCTACAATAACGGCTACGATCGTAATTCGATTAGCTACTTTATTCCAAAATTCAAAAATGAAAGCGAAAAAATCTTGGCTTTCCAATTGTCAATTCTATAGACAAATATATTTGAATTCCTTCTTGAATAACAACAACTTAATAATTTTCGAAATGTATAAAAATGAGGTGGACAACATTAAAATTTCTTATGAGACTTAATAACCTGATTGAATATTTGACGAAAGACAAACGTACCGAATTACCAAAAACTGTATTTACAAGAGCATGCGCTCACGTAACGTACCTTATATTTTCCTCATTAAGGTTTCCAACGTTTCAACAATATAACCTCTAACCTCTGTCACTGTCATTCTATTATCGAAGTTGAGTTTGTTATTTGTTAATTTTTAGTGTAAAAGTGAAAAATGGCAGTAGATACCAAACAGAAACGTCTTCGATTTACTCACGACGACGACGTAGTCTTCCTACGGGAAGTTGCTGCACAAAATCCCATAACATTTCCGGAAAACTGGGAAGTTGTACAACACAATCTTAAAAACTAATTGGGTTTTTTTTTTATAGAACACTGACACAACACTTGCAATTACTGCTCGAAGTATGGACGAAGAAAGAAGTTACTTGTAAAATTCAGTGAGTACATCAGAGCATTTGAATTTATTGAATGAGCAAGTTGAATTTTGTTGAATACAAGGAACAGCTACATTTGTATATCAGGAAATGATGAACCATATTCAAAGAGAGAGGGGAGAGATGTACCACTACAAGAAATTAGTTTACTATGTGGTGAAACTAGTATCATTCATGTAAAAAAAAACGAGCAAAATATCAAAAGAAACAGCATGCTGCGCTGGGAAAAGAGTCACGGAACAAGTTTGCTATGTCCTTTGCATCTACCAGGGTGGATGAATGTTATGAAACTCAAGGAAGAATTTCAGAAAGTGACATTGAAACCGAGGTGGTGACTTTTTTTGACCATGATTACTGTTGAGTAACTACTTACCTATGTCGAGTTGCATGATAATTATTCAATACATTGTAGCCTTCACATTCATGAGGGAAAATAACTTGATATGCAATATAATTTCAAATGTTTTGCAGTTGGTACAGATAAAACACAAGATAATAATGTGGATGAAGAGACACCCAGCATGAATCAAACAAAAAAAACAAGAAGGGACTGGTCCAGATATGCCAAACCAACATATTTATGAAACAAATACTCCTCAACCAGAAGGAACAAGCAGAGCATCCCTTCAAGTAGGCATATTTTACGTGAGTACGCATATCTGTTGTTGAGCCACACATATAGATTTTGCTGTCCCATTATATTATTTGAAACAATTTTTCAAAACCAAAGAGGAACAGAAACAATACAAACAGGACTTTGAAGAAAGATGCATTAGGTCATTTCAAAGACAAACAGGAAAAGGAAGGATCACTCAGGTCAATGAAATTGCAAGTAGAAGAAAAGAAACTATGTCTTGAAAAAAGAAAATTAGCCCTTGAAGAAGTATTGCAAGAAGAAAAACAGAAATGTATGAATTCTGAATGAAGCTGGAGTTGGAAAGAGAAAGATTCCAGTTAGAATTGTCTGAAAGAAAAATTACAAATTCATTATTGGAATCTCAACAACACATTTGTTCCATTATTGGAAACCTTTTCGGATCAGAAAGTTTGATTTGGGATGGAACTTACTGACTCATTTTCGTTAAATATTTGAGTTTGTTTATTATATTTCTCAGGAAATAGAATTATGTATGTGGAAACATCCATTTATTTCCCTTTCAGGGATCGATATAAATAATTTGACAAGAACAAAACATAACTCATTCTTCCACATAGGAATTGTAACCTATTCAATCACTATCATGAAATCATAGTATGGTAGTAATGTGAAAGGTATTTTTATACAACAATTGACCTGTTTTACATCCCAGAATATTCTTCCAAACTAGGTGGTCCTATATTGGAATAATTAGCAGTTTGACTACCATACAAACAGGTGTGGCAGTTTGTTAATATGATAGCAGTTCTATATAGAGCTTCTACATCTTGGAGAAGTAATTTCTGATTTTTCTTGAAATCTACAAATGCAAATTTAGATACTATTTTTTGAAACCCCATTTCACAGTTACCCTAAGAACTTTTATTGAAGTATTAAACTGTCGTTGATATTCAGGCAAATTTTGTGGTCTTCCAGGATATGGGCACAGTAACAATTCCATTAAACCATATGCTTGGTCTCCATAGAGAGTATATTTTTCCTCATCATTGAATACTACTTTTCTTTCCAGTTGCTCATATAAGCAAATCTCTCTGAAAATTCCAGCATCATGTCGTCTTCCTGCATATCCCCCCATCAAACTCACAATAATTCCAGCAAGCAAAGTACGGATTGGTATTTGCCCTGCATTTGTACCCAGAGTAGTATTCTTCTTGTTGTAGATCAACATATTTGCCTAGCTGTTCCATCAATGCATCCCCAACAGTTATGTATTGCCCCACCTTTATCTTGTACAACCTATATTATAACTAAAATTGACGCAACCTTTTGTAATTCATTAATTTATTGTCACCTGTGCATAGGTCTGTAACCTTTCTTGATTCAGCCATCCCAATTCGTTGAGATTGTTCAATAATCTGCCATGGTTCTCAACGATAAGTTCTACTGTTTTATTATTAATTTGCGACAGAGACTGAGGGGACAGACAAAAAATGTGGCATAAATCACTAAGTCGATTTGGTTACAAGGCAGTTAAACCTGCATAGAAATGGGTTTACGTGATTCTTAAGTTTATATTTCCTTGAAATAATTTAACAATGATTTTATGTTGTGTTGGTGTTCGAATTTCAGCTGGTAACTCCAATACTCGTAATAGAATTCGGATATCATTTCTTTCAAACCGAAAATTCAGTTCAATATCCGTGTCTGAGAGTTCATCCAAATGAAAACGGTTATCGGGCTGCATTATATTATTGTGATCTCTATCGATAAAAATATTGTCAAAATGACATATTCTATGTTTTCATCATGACTCAACAGCTTCCAGTAGGTTTTCCATGATTAAATAGATTTGCAAAATTCTGCATCAAATTCAACAAATATTCAGAGGTTAGAAATAAAATGAATCCAGATTTTAGGTTTTCCCCTATATGACATGATAGATAATAGTAGATATGCTAGGCGGGTTCTGGCCCACTTCCATCTGGGCCAGAACCCGCCTAGCTCCACACGCTCTCCGGTTACTCCCGCCACATGGCACCGCTACTGGTTTGGGACCTGTCACTGAGGTCTGAGACAGTTGGGAACGGGGGATCGTTTTGGGGGCCCAGCCATATATAGAAAAAACATGGCTGCCGCTAAGAGAAAAAAAACATGGCCGCCTATCAATGGGAAAAAAATATGGCGGCTGTAGGTTAGGAAATTCAAGATGTTTGCTATGGGGGCCTGGGGGTACTTATCGGTAGACTACCATGGAGGTGTGAGATGTCTCGTAACGTTATGGGGGGCCCAACCATATATAGAAATAATATGTCGGTTGTAGGTTAAGAATTTCAAGATGTTCGTTATGGGGGGTATCGACTGGATTCTTCAGCGGTATCTGGAGGCTGCCACGGAGGCCTGTGACAACTGGAAGCCGCATGGGGGCCCAGATATGTGTAGAAAAAATATAGCGACTATAGGTTAAGTTGAGAAAAAACTTATGTTATGGGGGGCTGAGGAGCCTGTAGGATATTCAGCAGCCTCTGGAGGTTGCCACTAAGGTCTGAGACAGCCGCAGTCACTCATAGAAAAAAGTATGACGGTTTTAGGTTAGGAATTTCATTATCCGTTATGGGGGGCCGACTCGACAAGAAAGCGAATTAATATTTCCATTCAGTTCTGGACTATGTTCAATGTTTCAAGTCTCTAGCTCATCGGAGAGTTATTCTGAAATTTATTGCTCCTTACTACTATTATTATTATCATCATTACAGACAAACCAACCGACAGACGGACAGGAAAGCGAATTGATATTGCATTTCCATTTAGTTCTGAGCTATGTTCAAAGTTTCAAGTCTTTATCGGGAAGATAGTTTGAAATCGAATTATTCTCAATACTACTATTATCATTAATACAGACAAAACCAACAGACATACGGACAAGAATGTCAATTATCATTACATTTTCATTCAGTTCTGGGCTATGTTCAATGTTTCAAGTCTCTAGTTCATCGGAAAGTTATACAGAAATTTATTTCTTCTCAATACTATTATTATTATCATTATTACAGACAAAACCAACAGACAGACGGACAAGAAAGCGAGTTAATATTGCATTTTCATTCCATTCTGGGCTATGTTCAAAGTTTCAAGTCTCTAGCTCATCGGAAAGTTATTCTGAAATTTATTGCTTCTTACTACTATTATTATTATCATTTATATAGGCAAACCAACAGACAGAAGGACAAGGAAGCGAATTAATATTGCATTTTCATTCAGTTCTGGGCTATATTCAAAGTTTCGAATCTATACTTAATCGGAAGTTAGTTTGAAATGTATTGCTTCTCACTACTATTATTATCATTCATTGGAATTTGTTCATAATTCTCAGTCTCGCATTAATTCTTAGTTCATTTTGCAAATAGATTGTCCAATGCTGCAATGACGGTGGACGTCTAGGATTTCCAAACATACACCCTGTATAAGCACACCAAAAATTCATTGTAAATACCATAAATAAAATATCAGACTGATATGTTGACTGATACATTTTCATAGATCGCGTATACACATACAAAAATTGATGGAAATCCATCATACTAAAAGATACGCTAGAAGAAAACACAAACCATTCTCCGATCATATCATTCAATAATACATACCTACTATATGCCATCTTTTTGAATAGGAATTACTGAAATATGCAGTTCAAAAATAAAGATTCAGCGATACAAATCTTTCCCATAAACAAACTACCTGCGATTCCATTCGGAAACCAATATTTGTTGTTGTTCTTTTCGAAGTTATATAAACAAATACTCGATTTCGCACAATATGCATTGAGATTTTACAGCGTGAACCAAAATTTCCAACTAATTTCCAAATGAAAACATTTATATTGTCTGAGTATTATTCACTGTCAGAAACAAATATGAATTTGTCTGAAATCCACCGCTAAGAATTTCCTGTACCATTCTGGCGACTGAGACAGGAATGAACAGGTTTAGATCTGTTTGTGAGTGCATATGACGTCATGCATTATATTGCGCAATGTTACATCAGTTCCAAGAATGCTGCTGAGTCATCAGTTTTTAAATTACGCAGTAGGAAATTGATGTGGGTGACTGACCATAGGCGTCAGGTTCATTCATCATCTGTCCTCTGAACTGTGAACATTGTTTTATTCAGTGCTCTCTTTCTTGCTCTCTGAGTTTGTGTGTGTGTGTGTGTGTGCGTGCATCTACCAAACATCTAAAAACGTAAGTTTATTTCATTTTATTTTTGTATTTGATTTTCCAAATTTTGTTTCAAAGAAATAATTTTTTCAAAACCTTTTTTATGTATGCCAAAAGGGCACTTTGAGTTTTTTTTTTCAAACTTCACATGTAAAATTGAGGACGGATTCACGGGTTTTTCGTAAATCGAGGTGTTATTTTCAGCATTCTCGTATATACCGGGTGGCATATCCAAACTTTTTAATTCACATGCTAAATTTTTTTCTTCAAACTTTTCGTGAACTGAACGAATTATTTTTAAACATTTCTCATATATAGGGTGAACACTTTGAACTTATATTTTCAGGTTTCTCGTATATACCGGGTGGCATATCCACACTTTTTAATTCACATGCTATTTTTTTCAAACTTCTCGTGAACTGAACGAATTATTTTTAAACATTTCTTATATACCGGGTGACACTTTGAAATTATTTTCAGCTTTCTCGTATATACCGGGTGACACTTTGAAATTATTTTTCAGCTTTCTCGTATATACCGGGTGACACTTTGAAATTATTTTTTCAGCTTTCTCGTTTATACAGGGGGTGCTATATCCAAACTTTTTAATTCACATACAATTTTTTTTTTCAAACATTTCGTGAACTGAACGAATTATTTTTAAACATTTCTCATATGTAGGGTGGGACACTTTGAACTTATATTTTCAGCTTTCTTGTATATACCGGATGACATATGCAAACTTTTTAATTCACATGCTATTTTTTCATTCAAACTTTTCGTATATCAATGGTGTGGACTATAATTTTTTTTGTATACAGAGTGATTTTTTGTTTTGTTTTCAAATGTTCTCTATATGGGGTGGGAAACTATGTTTTTTTTCAAGTTTTGAAGTATTGTTCATTCATTATCGATGAATATTGCAGATATCAACACTATCCACATAGTAAAGGCAGCCTTATCAACATTTGCTTCAGTCTATGCGAGTTTCAGATTGTGTCTTGACAATCGTGAGAGAAACATCTGTAGAGAGAGAACCAGCCAAAAAATATATTTTCCTCAGAGTCTCCTCAAGCTGTAAAGTGTGAGTATTTCTAGCGTTCCATTACCAATCATTCAATTTATATCATTCTTTTTTATAACATTTGAGTATTTTATTATTATCAACATTGGATCATTTTATTATTATTTTCGGTTGAGATAATTTTTTCAGTTTTTCACGCGGCGAGTCTTGAGACATCAACTCTGTTTTGAATCATTGACACGCAAGCCTGAACGACACCACAGAAAAACTCATATAAAAGTTGTAAAATAATGAAGGTAAAAAAACGCTTCTGGTATACATTACTGTAATCGATGAAAATTAAAAGATAAGCACGGAAGATTTGCTAGTCATACACCGCGAGGGTTGTGCGCATGCTCAGAATAGAGTGGTGGTGGGGGTAATTTTTCTATAACTTAATGATCGCTGTCGTGCAAAGTCATTAGCATTCCAAACTTTGTAGGAGTAAGACGTGTCTCTTTCGTTCTCTCCTAGTTAGATTATTGAGGGTTTCCAGACTGAAAAATATGTGAGTAATTAAAGTGTTCTACTTTACCGACTGTACGCTATTTTTATCTTTTCTATTAAGATTCAATCATTTTAATATAATTATTTTCGGTTGAGAGTTTTTCTTCATTAATATCAAAATGATGAGGGTAGGAAGTGGTGGGGGTAATTTTTCTATAACTGAATGATCGCGGGAGAGCAGTGTCATTAGTATTCCAAACTTTGTAGGAGTAAGACGTGTCTCTTTCGTTCTCTCCTAGTTGGATAATTGGGAGTTTCTAGACGGAAAAATATGTGAGTGATTAAAGTGTTCTACATTACCGACTGTACGTTATTTTTATCATTTTTTTTATAACATTCGATTATTTCATTATTATTATTAACATTCAATCATTTTATTATTATTATTTTCGGTTGGGGGTAGGAAGTGGTGGGGGTAATTTTTCTATAACGTAATGATCACTGACGTACAACGTCATTCGTACTCTGACTTTCGTAGGAGTAAGACGTGTCTCTTTCGTTCTCTCCTAGTTAGATTATTGAGGGTTTCCAGACTGAAAAATATGTGAGTAATTAAAGTGTTCTACTTTACCGACTGTACGCTATTTTTATCTTTTCTATTAAGATTCAATCATTTTAATATAATTATTTTCGGTTGAGAGTTTTTCTTCATTAATATCAAAATGATGAGGGTAGGAAGTGGTGGGGGTAATTTTTCTATAACTGAATGATCGCGGGAGAGCAGTGTCATTAGCATTCCAAACTTTGTAGGAGTAAGACGTGTCTCTTTCGTTCTCTCCTAGTTGGATAATTGGGAGTTTCTAGACGGAAAAATATGTGAGTAATTAAAGTGTTCTACTTTACCGACTGTACGCTATTTTTATCTTTTCTATTAAGATTCATCATTTTAATATAATTATTTTCGGTTGAGAGTTTTTCTTCATTAATATCAAAATGATGAGGGTAGGAAGTGGTGGGGCAAACTTTGTAGGAGTAAGACGTGTCTCTTTCGTTCTCTCCTAGTTAGATTATTGAGGGTTTCAGACGAAAAATATGTGAGTAAATCAAATGTCAATTCAGAGTTCCAAAAAATTTTCTTTTTCGAATGATTGAGAGTTCTTCTCGAAATTCATATTTTTTCGTTATACTTATAGGTTTTTTTTTTACAGATATAAAAAGGGCGGTCTAGCCAATCCAAACAATATCATTAGTGCTACCTCAATACACAGTTTGGGAGACGTTTAACTGTGGTCAGAGCAGTCCACGAGTTCAAACCTCGAGAATATTCAATCATCATAAAACCATCCACAACGAAGATACCAGTCTTTGAATTCATCAAAAACTAGACCATCATCATCATCAACAAAAACTAAGGCCCCCATCCACCACGACGGCGACAACTGGGACGGCTGTATTCCATTAAATCAAGGTGAGAGAGAGAAAAAACTCTGTATTTTGTGAAAAAGCATTCATTCTTCTCGTTTTTTTAAATAACCATGAATTCTGAACAAATTGCCGCTCTCAGCGATGAGATGATTATCAAATACAGGGAGGCAAAAACTTCTCAAACAAAAATCCAGTCCAATGGAACGTGAAACATGGCTAAAACATTTGAAACGTAGTATTCGGCTATGTAATAAGGGCATCAAAATTTCAGCCAACAGTTCCATTGGGTCACTGAGAAAATTGGTAACAAATTTGGGGCATTTAAAAACATGTCGTAATTTCATTAAACATTTAGGGGTGGAAGGCCAGGGGTTGGCTGTCAGAAAAAATCTAAAAAGCAGGGTCATTTGGGAAGATTTAAAGTCGACGTTCCGGGGACGAGTTCGTACAGGGGTAATCATAAATTTGACACATAAAGATACCATTCAATTTTTCAAAGACTCCTTCAGCCTTTTCAAACGTAGAATCAATAACATGTTGAAAAAATTCCCCATGCTGAAGGTGAATACATGTTTTTGCGGGGAATTCGTCAAAATGGGCTTAGATGAGGAAAAACTCGATTTGAAATATCTCAATACTAAAAACGAAGTGATTGATAGGGCAACAGATTTACAGGGGTGGTTCCAGGAATTTGTTGTAGATAAATTGGGCAATAAATTGGAGGAATTTTGTGGGAAAGAAAGCGGGTGGGCATTACAAAAAATCGTAAATTTGGAAGTAAATATCAATCAATCAGGTTTGGGCAAAGGGGGCACATCTTTCATCGAACTTCCACAAGCCATTGCTACAAAAAAGGCTTGTATTAACGTGCGAAATACCGACGACAATGAATGTTTCGGATGGGCAGTCGTGTCAGCTCTGTATCCCGTTGAAAAACATGCACAGCGTACATCAAAATACCCTCATTGGTCAACCGTTCTGAATATGGAGGGGTTGGAATTTCCCATAACTCTCAGTCAAATATCAAAATTTGAAAAACTTAACGGTATATCGGTGAACGTATATATTTTGGAATTGGTTAAATCATCAGCGAAAAACGATGACGACGCACATACATTTTTCACAACTGTACCAACGAGACTTACAAAACAAAAATTGGCTCGACATGTCAATCTACTCATGATTCAGAATAAATATTCAGTTAAATTGAATGATTACGAGGCACCGCCGGAAATTGACGAAGACGAACAGACAGACCTTGAATTCCATTATTGCTGGATTAAAGACCTTTCCCGATTGGTTAGCTCACAAATCAGTAAACATAAGGCAAAATATTACATTTGTGATAGGTGTTTAAATTATTTTGGTAGTCTGGAGAAATTAGACAATCATACTGTTGATTGTGAAAAAGCCAATCATTACAAAATTTCCTTCCCAAAATATGACCATGTCGAGTTCAAGGACTTTGTACATAAAGAAATGGTTCCATTTGTGATATATGCCGATTTTGAATCGATTTTGGAACCGTTCACTGATGATGAAACCAAGTCCAAAACAGCGAAATACCAAAAACATATTCCCTATAGCGCAGGCTTATATTTCAAATGCAATTATGATGACACTTTGTCATATTACGATAGCCATCGAGGTTTGGATTCGATGGAATGGTTTGCGGAACAATTGAAAACCATAGCCCAATTCGTTGAAGGAAAAATTTTAAAAATCGTCCCCATGTCTGTCAATCCCATTCGTACAGATTCCATATGTCATATTTGCGAGAAACCCATTGAAAAAGACCAAAAAATTGTAGCCGACCATAATCATTTCACAGGTGCATTTAGAGGTTGGGCCCATAATGCCCCATGCAACATCAACTACCAAAAATCCTTTGTGGTTCCTATTGTTTTCCATTATCTTAGCGGCTATGATAGCCATTTCATTATTCGAGATATTGCGAAAAGAGGCAGGGTGAGTCTTCTTCCAATAAACAAAGAGAAATATATATCTTTCACACAATACGACGTACAGACAGACATTAAATTCCGTTTCATTGATTCTTTTCGATTCATGGGCGCAAGCCTGGACGAGTTGGTGCGCACGCTCAGAGTGGAAGATCTCTGTAATACAAAGCGCGAATTTCAAAATTTAAACGATCAACAATTTTCACTAATCACACGCAAAGGGGTATTCCCCTACGACTTTGTGGATTCCATGGAGAAACTCGAGATTACAGCGTTGCCAGATATCGATAAATTCCACAATCAGCTGAACGATTGCGATATCTCCGAGCATGAATACCAACATGCCCAGAAGGTGTGGCAATCGTTCGATTTGGCAACATTGGGCGACTACTCTGACTTATACATGAAAACCGATATTCTTTTGTTATGTGACGTCTTTGAAAATTTCCGACAATTGGGTCACGATACTTATGGACTCGACCCCGCTTGGTACTATACCATGCCTGGCTATTCGTGGTCATGCATGTTGAAGTACACAAAGTGCAAGCTGGAGATTATCAAAGATGTCGACATGCTTTTGTTTGTGGAAAAAGGGATTCGGGGCGGTATAAGTCAGTGTTGTAACCGATTCTCCCAAGCGAATAATAAATATATGGGGGAGAGGTATGATCCTCAACAACCCTCCAAATATTTATTATACTTGGACGTGAATAACCTCTATGGATGGGCTATGAGGGAGTATTTACCCTCTGGAGGGTTCAAATGGGTCGAAAATTTCGATAATTTGAATGCTCTGGAGGTGTCGGATACTTCAGATATCGGCTATATCCTCGAAGTCGATTTGGAATACCCTGAAGCGATACACGATGAACACAAAGATTTTCCACTTTGTGCGGAACATCGAACTCCTCCAGGTTCAAAATTACCAAAATTATTGACCACCCTGTACAACAAGGAAAACTATGTCGTACATTATCGAATATTAAAACAAGCTTTAGAGAACGGTCTTATTCTCAAAAAAGTTCACAGAGTGTTGCAGTTCAAACAATCGGCATGGCTGCAACCCTACATTGAATTAAACACAAAATTACGCGCCAAGCTACAACCACTTTCGGAAAAACAACTATAAATTGGCTATAAACAGTATTTTCGGAAAGACCATGGAAAACATTAGGAAGCACAGAGTGGTGAAAATGGTCAATAAATGGGAGGGTAGGTATGGGGCGAAAAATTTGATAAGTAACCCGAAATTCCACAACCGAACCATCTTCGATGAAAACTTGATGGCTATCGAAATGAACAAGTCTGAACTGATATTCAATAAACCTCTCTATATCGGTATGGCTATTTTAGATATTTCCAAAATTTGCGTCTACGATTTTCACTATAAATTCATGTTGAAAAAATTCGAGACCAATCAGTGTAAGTTGATGTACACGGATACGGATTCTCTCATATACGAAATTAAATGTGATGATGTGTATAGAGATTTAATCGGGGAGAACTTGGAAAAATTCGATACGAGCGACTACCCATGCGAAAACTCGTACGGTATTCCGCAGGTAAACAAGAAAATTCCAGGTTTGATGAAAGATGAAGCGAACGGGTGCATCATGACAGATTTCGTCGGACTCCGTTCAAAATTATACACCTATAAAATTCAGGGTGGAAAATGTGTTAAAAAATCCAAAGGAGTCCGATATAATGTTGTGGAAAATAAAACTTCCTTTGAAGACTATGTCGATTGTCTTAGGGATCAGAGGAAAAATCGACTAGTCAACGATGCATCCGTTCATATGCCCATAATGTTTTTAGTGTTGAACAAAACAAAATCGCTCTAAGTCCATTCGACGATAAAAGAACACTCATCCCCGGATCGAACGACACACTTGCTTGGGGCCATTATAGCATCATGAATGAATAGCCAACCTCCACCCCAACCAACTTGTATTTAATAATCTTTCTCCAAAATTTCCATTTATTGTGTTAGCGTGATAACCGAAAAATGAATGCTTTTTTTTCTCCATCACTCTCTCTCTCTCACATAGCCATTCTATATATCGAATCAGCCAATATATTATTATATCCATTATACTCAAAATATATATGTATCAATAAAATAAGTGTATAAAGACTTTGATTTTTATTTATTATACAGAACCTAGAATAAAATGATGGCAGCTCTGTGTCATCACTTCATTCAATGCTTTCCTGAATAGAGAGACCAGTCCAGACAAGTTCAGACAAGTTTAAACTTGTCTAAACCTGTCTGAACAAGTCGAAGAAACGATGACGTCATTCAGTCTCACCCTCGAACATCAGCGTTCTTTGTGTGTGACATAACCTCACTTTTAGAGAAACCATAACCTCAAATTTCTTATGAGGTGGGGATTCTAACCTTACTTTTTCAAACATAACCCCCACTTTCAGAGGAACCATAACCTCAAATTTCACATGAGGTGGGAATTCTAACCTTACTTTTCCAAACATAACCCCACTTTTACATTACCTTCAAGTAAAAATAGAAACTTATTTTATCACAGATGAAGCATTGTATCAAAACTGTATATAATTATTCAAAGAACAAGTTGGAAACGAATCTGTTTACGATTCTGAGAAAAGGTTCATGACACACAAATTCATATATAGCTTGAATGATGTCATACCAGCAGCAGTTACTTTCATGCATTTCACCAAAATCCAGTCAAAATATTTCATTAGATTTAATGCTCGAGAAGAACATAAATTTAAAATGAAAATTATCCCATAGCTTGAGTATTCAAATATATTTCAAAAAATGATCAAACAATCAAGTATGAGTTGGGATCTCACAAATTGAATGTTCCATTGCAAAGATCAATTTGGATGAATCCAATGGTTTCGAACCAAAAGAAGAGTGCCTACCTTCAGACATTTTGAATACGAAAGTGAGTGATAAAAACAAAAATAGAAATAATTTGGATGAATCCAATGGTTTCGAACCAAAAGAAGAGTACCTACCTTCAGACATTTTGAATACGAAAGTGAGTGATAAAAACAAAAATAGAAATAATTTGGATGAATTTGATGGTTTTGAACCAAAAAGAAGAGTGTCTTCGGACATTTTTGAATACGAAAATAGGTAAGTGAGTGAATAAAATAAAAAAAGTGCATTACTTCAATGGAGGGGGAAATTCCGCAGAAAATACTCGACAGACGTTAAATTTCAGGATAAGTTGAAAATCTAGTTGAAAAATATCTTTGGAATCATTGTACCTGAAAATAGGAAAGAAGGTAGAGAAAATAAAAATCAAAGTCATTAGACACACATACATTTATTGAAGACATAAATCATTAACAATTCTTGTTCTATATATTGGAAAATAATCACTAAATACATGTCATATTGTCTGGAGCAATTTCCAAGTTTCGGGAGTCAGGTGCAACGAATGTCTGTCATTTTTGGGAACAGCTACTTTTTCCATAGGTCTCGACAAATTTCTGCCATGTTTTTTTTCTGCCGCTCTTGACACAACTATATTTTTATATACATGTCAAAGTTTTGCGGTACCTGCCATTGTTCAAGTCAAAGTCCTTGACTATGACGAGGGCATCGTATTGGCTTTGAGACCAACATTCCGAACACAGCTTTTTGAATTGTTCGAAAGTCATGTCGGGGGAAACGTGCTCATCGAAAACGTGTCGCAAGTTGATTTCGTCCTGTTTGAAGAGCGCAATCATATTGCAATTGTCACGTATCAGCTGTTTGGGTACTTTCGAATAAGTCTGACAGAGATAGATGGCATCGATGTGTTTGTGCCTGCACATTGAGAAATATTCGCGAATTTTCTGTTGTCCATCACAGGCCACATCGTCAAAGATGAAAATAGAGTGAGATCGGGCATCTTCCATAGAGATGATTTCATCGTTGTCTCTGTATGGGAAATAGTCAATTTCATCCATACCGTTTAGCGCTTCTTCTAGGAATTGATACTTGGTCTGGTACAAGGATTTCGAATAGACGTAGACATTTGCGAATTTGGGGCCGTTTTATGCATCAGTAGCGACAGCATAAGGTTCGTTTTTCCTGATCCGCTCGGACCACAGATAACGGTTCGGAAGGAATTTGGGAATAGACTGCCATGTTTACTTCCCCCTCCATCACCACCGCCCCCTCTATGCCCCACATCGTAAACGTCAAAGTTCTCGATGGGAAGCGTGTGCTCTTGCTGAACGATCTCCATGTTCTGATCGCAATCTACAGGGTGATCGTTATTTATTTCCACTTGAGTGACTGTCTTCTTCAGTCCATTTCCTTCTTTAGTCTTTTACCCTTCTTTGGACTCCATTTCCTCTTGGGTGGAAACAATTTGGAAATTATATTATTGTATTTCCATGACCTTTTAGTGTTGATTTTTCCGTTGGATCTTTTGTGCGCATTAGTTAGCATCAGAATGGTCTTATAATTGAAAATATCTTGATCTGTGAAATTTATTGGTTGTTTTTTGGTAAGCAGTTCTTTCAACCCGTCAGTTATTTCAAAGGAATCACTTCCAGCTTCAATGTACTGCCTTCAATTTCTATAGGCTCTCTTCCAATGAAATACTTCAATCCGTTCAAAGTAATGCCATAACAGTCAATATCAGGTAGCAGGGACATGTTGACACTTCGACGTCTGAACTGCAACTGACACTCGCTGCCATATCAATCATGTTTATAGGAACCACTGTCATTTACCCTCATTTACCCTCATTCACCCTCATTTACCCTCATTTACCCTCATTTACCCTCATTTACCCTCATTTACCCTCATTTACCCTCATTTACCCTCATTTACCCCCATTTACCCTCATTTACCCTCATTTACCCTCATTTACCCTCATTTACCCTCATTTACCCTCATTTACCCTCATTTACCCTCATTTACCCTCATTTACCCTCATTTACCCTCATTTACCCTCATTTACCCTCATACCCCTCAATCTCAAATATGAGTATAGACCGCCACCCCACCTCGAACCTCAGCTGAAATCTATATAACTAGTGATGTCATCGCTGTGACGTCAGTCCATGTTGGTGTACGAGGGTGAAGGTGTGCTCAACAGTCTGATAAACAAGCTCCCGTTCGAAGCTCATCTCCTAGGTGGCTATCAGTATTGTGGACGTAAGTTTCATATACCTATAGTATTTCGGTGCCATCGAATACAATTTTTTTTAATTCGGTGCTCTCGAATGCATTTAATTATTATTATTATTACAGCTGGAACAAGGCTACAAGAACGGTTAGCACGAGGCGATCCCGGTATCAATCCATTGGACGTTGCTTGCAAACATCACGACATTGCTTATTCGCCTCGGCAACATCCCTTCAACCATCCTCAATCTCACCACCCCATCGAACCTCAGCTGAAATCTATATAACTAGTGATGTCATCGCTGTGACGTCAGTCTTCATGTTGGTGTTCGAGGATTAGCCGTAAATAATATCGGAATCGTTCAATGTTTGAGGATCGCCCAACGTCGCCTCTCTTACGAAATTCTTCCATAGAAATGCCATCTTTATGATAATGATGTTGGTATCCGCGAGACAGGTCGATCCAGACAAATTGAATTTTTAGAGTATTGGAGGAGAATATTAGAGGGAGTCAGTGGCAAATAATATCAGAATCGTTCAATGTTCGAGGATTGTCCAATATTTACCTATCTTTCGGAATTCTCTCTCAAAAATATCATATCCATGTAAATGATGTTGGTATCCGCGATACAGGTCGATACGGACAAATTGAATTTTCAGAGTATTGGAGGAGAATGTTGGAGGAGGTCAGTGGTAAATAATATCAGAATCGTTCAATGTTCGAAGATTGTCCAATATTTACCTATCTTTCGGAATTCTCTCCCAAAGAAATCTCATATCCATGTAAATGATGTTGGTATCCGCGAGACAGGTCGATCCAGACAAATTGAATTTTCAGAGTATTGGAGGAGAATAAATCTTCAAGTGAACGTTGGGCTATCCCCGAACTCTCTCTCTCACAAATGTCGTCCTTTCGAAAAGTTGATATATATTTTTGTATTTACCCTGTTTGACGTTCATTGACGTAGGATTGCATTGGTCAGATGTCAACTTCCCCAATCCAAGCTAATAGCCAATTACGGTTATATTCACTCGAGTCTGTAAAAATAGATGTTCCGCAAGGACCTGATTTATTTTTTTTTGGTCAAATTACCTTAGGTTGTTCTAACACTTCTTGTTGTTGCTCAGCTTCAGCCATGATGGTCGAGGTAGGTTAGTTACCACGTTGACCATTTTGATGATTTCCCTAGATCTAGAGAATATTCACTATCTCCCTCTCTCTCTAATACACAGGCTCTTATGGGAGTTTTAGTAGGATTATGGTAGAATTCCCTAGATTTCAGATACTTTTTTCTCGAAATAGTTATATTATGTCCCCTCGCCCATAACTTTTCAGGTTAATAGTCACTCAACATTTGTCGCAAGCCATATGAATGGTTGTCGTTATATACTTTGTCGTATGCATATGATTGTAAGCCGAAATAGCTCAGTTGGTAGAGCGTTAGACTCATAATCTAGAGGGCCCTGGTTCGAGTCCAGGTTTCGGCATCGTGAAAACATTTCACATAGTAGCCGGGGTATGCAGTTGATATTTTGATCCTTCTTGAATTTTGGTTAGAATACTCTCAATGTCGGCATATATAATAAAAGGTACTTTTTCCTTGGATTTCGGTTTTTTTCGAAGGTGTTTAGCACACCATAGTCGGTTTTCAATGTTTGCAAAACTTATTCTTTTGTTTAATAGCATTGGACGCAAACATTTGGTTAGGTTGGGTTAATTTGAAAGAATACACTCTACAATGTTTTACTTTCTTCTATATTCCAAACAATAATTTTCATTTTTTCCCATATTGATTATTCTTCATTTATCATCCATAATGTGATACGTTGACATGTGTCGCAGCGCTGCATTTTGGTTTTCCTATATCCCCATCTGAGAGAATTTTCAATGAAATAACATAACGATCGCCAACATCCTGTACATGTATAGGAAACATACATTTTGTGATATTTCTTGAACACACAGTTGCTCTGAAGATATACGTCTTATCTCTTTGACGTCCGGAACAATAATGAGCCAATTGAACAGGGCAAAAGACTTAAATACTTTTTTCACGAGCGCTTCCATATAGTAATACAAGATAGAAAAATGATGCTTTCTCAAAAAACACAAATCGGTAGGGTGTAAGGTTCAATGATAGTGACGCCACCTAGTGAATGATACAAGAACTAAATTTAGATAAAATGGAAAATATCCAACCTCTTTGTCATTGGGAGAAAATTAGGAAATTCGGCTGGGTAAAATGCCTGAGATTGACTGTACTATGGAAATTTCGAATGATGAACAGAAACATAAAACTACGACGCAATTAATTTCTCAGAATCAGTGGCGAGACATAATTCTCGGAATTGATTGTTTATTCAGGTGTTGGCGGATATGGATTTCTGAGAAATTCGCTGACACCATTATCCAATTCTTGGAATTTTCCAATCGTTAGCTAATTCCGAGAAGCAATAAAGATGGGGAATTCTTAGAATCGGCACGCTCGAACCGTGGGAATATTTTGTACAGTCAAGGTCAAATTATGATGCAATCATTTGCCGCGAGAAGTATAATCAAACATATCAAACGTCAGCGTATGGAGAGAGTGGTTGCAATCGCATGTTTTTTGTTAACGATGAGCGGTTATATTTTTTCTTTCTATTTATGGTTGAGTCCCAGACCCCCATGAATGCGTCAAACATCAGTGACATGCTCCAGAGACCGTTAATCGCCCCCCCTCCAGGTGGGTCAGTCTCCCAATATTGAACATTAGTGAAATTCTTAACCTCAAACCGTAATTTTTCCATGGATGATTGGTCCCCAATGCGGCTTTCTCACACGATAACCTCACATATATCAGAGCTCCGATGAGCTAGAGACTTGAAACATTGAACATAGTCCAGAACTGAATGGAAATATTAATTCGCTTTCTTGTCGAGTCGGCCCCCATAACGGATAATGAAATTCCTAACCTAAAACCGTCATACTTTTTTCTATGAGTGACTGCGGCTGTCTCAGACCTTAGTGGCAACCTCCAGAGGCTGCTGAATATCCTACAGGCTCCTCAGCCCCCCATAACATAAGTTTTTTCTCAACTTAACCTACAACCGCTATATTTTTTCTACGAATTATTGGGCCCCCAATACGGCTTCCACACATATCTCAGACCTCCGTAAGAGTCTCCCGATACCGATAAATACCCCAAGAGAGTCGGCCCCCATGACGGCCATCTTGAAATTCCTAACCTATAGTCGCTATATTTTTTCTACACATATCTGGGCCCCCATGCGGCTTCCAGTTGTCACAGGCCTCCGTGGCAGCCTCCAGATACCGCTGAAGAATCCAGTCGATACCCCCCATAACGAACATCTTGAAATTCTTAACCTACAACCGACATATTATTTCTATATATGGTTGGGCCCCCATAACGTTACGAGACATCTCACACCTCCAT
This sequence comes from Gonioctena quinquepunctata, assembly GCA_018342105.1. Lineage (NCBI taxonomy): Eukaryota > Metazoa > Arthropoda > Insecta > Coleoptera > Chrysomelidae > Gonioctena > Gonioctena quinquepunctata. The sequence goes on from JAFIRS010006338.1 coordinate 24,599, forward strand.
GGTAGTCTACCGATAAGTACCCCCAGGCCCCCATAGCAAACATCTTGAATTTCCTAACCTACAGCCGCCATATTTTTTCCCATTGATAGGCGGCCATGTTTTTTTTCTCTTAGCGGCAGCCATGTTTTTTCTATATATGGCTGGGCCCCCAAAACGATCCCCCGTTCCCAACTGTCTCAGACCTCAGTGACAGGTCCCAAACCAGTAGCGGGAGTAACCGGAAGTGGGCCAGAACCCGCCTAGCATATCTACTGATAATACTAATTTTACAAAACAAATAAGGTCATACAGTATTTAAATAACGTCGTCTTTTAATACTACATTACGGAAGATTCCGATAACTCTCTATTATGAATCCAATCCTCCTTAACTTGAACCAACAGTGGTGACTCGCCTTACCTCTGATGAATTTTTCCCTTTTATTATATGTTATATGTTATTTATATTTATAACTCGCTAGAGTACCTATAAATTAGAAAGCGCTATAGTTTTTCCTGATCCCATTAAAATGAAATAACTTACTCACTAGATGCCCCCATTTTGTCGATCTCTCACATTGTTTTATAATTTAGACATACGCATTTCCTTTCTTTGCGTCTTGCTTAGCTACACAAGATGTATCGATAGGAGGGGCGTGGCGTAGATTTCAGAACAGAAGGTCCCGGGATCGATCCTCGGCTAGAGCCGATATTTTCAATTCAAAGTATTGTAACGTGATTTTCTAGGGTTGGGAATAATAACTATTATCCCTAGAATCGTTACGTTATTCATGACGCCAAGACACTTTCTCAAAATATTTTTAAAACTCAACTTTTACCCTCGGGCGCCAGATTTTATAGTGGTTCACTCCACTTATGGGGGGTAGCAACAGATGGAGATACGTATGTTCAGGGGTCTGATTTATTTGACTTAATTGAAATCTCCAAAGGTCTGTAGACTTTACAGCCCTTCGGACTGAAATCCGGTTTCACAGACAGTCAGACAGACCTGTCTTTATCTTAATTCAAACACTGTTCTGATCCTATAGTTTATAGGCTTGAAAAGGAAAGGTATTTTCCATATAAGTTTCCAAATGTAACCACAATATAACAATTTCACTTATACTTAACAATATAACAATTTTATTTAACAACTTATTCAATTTTTACAATTTTGAATTTATAACACAAGTTTATGAGACTTTCAACAATATATTTTGTTCACTTAATTGAACAGATTAACGTTAATCCATTGGTTTATAAGTTCCAACAATGAACATGAGATGCTCGCTATATTTCACTTTGTTACCCCAGAGAACGATTTTCCTATTTTTTACAAGTTCAAAAAGTGATTTTTCTGGTGTGCATGGGAATTAAATTCGTCCACTTTAACTTTATGACTTTATAAATTGGTCTCAATACAAAAACAAACGTTACGGGCTACTCGTAATATTTAGTTTTAGTTTCAAGGAAAGAAAACAGAACCACTTTGAAATCTCGACCCGCCCTCTGTCAAAAAGCCCACACTACGGTGTTATCACGCTCCTGATCTAGCTAAGTACCAACAGAAAGCAGTTATATATGGCTAGGGTTCTGCGTACGAGACATCAACGTGTATAACTTATTTTATTAACAATTACTTTAACTTAATCAAATGCAAATATCTCATAAAACCACCTTCAGGAACTTTATTCTGGATTAAAAAGCCCTCATATATGTATATTGTCCTCCTAAGATGAAAAACTTTACTCTGCAAGAATCTTGCAAAGTAAAACTGACATATTGTGACCCTTGACTGGTCGTAACTCGAGGGACGGTGAGATCGAAAGGTCTCGTGGTATGGGATATTGAATTTCCATAGCCGCAAAATAGATGCAAAATGTCAAATTCACTATTTAGTTCAATCGAGTACCAGGACGCTATGAATTCTATTAAACTCTAAATACCTTCCAGAGTCAGAAATTATATAAATGCCGAGGGCAATCCTCCCAAGTACGGTAGGATTGTCAATTAATATAAAATAAATGAAGGTACAACGCTCAATTGGTGAGACAGTCTGCTATCGTAGTGATAGGGATTTTAATATATGTTCTTTGTTAAATAAAAATACCCCACGACATTAATTATTCTGAAATAACAACTTAATACATAACTTGAAACTTAAATTATCGTGAATGTCACGAGACTGGAATATTTTACACCCATGCAAATCGTATGAACTATTTACAACGAATGAAATAAAATCAATCAAGCGTTTCGCCAATCTGCTAAACTCAGACGGCTATCAAACACAGTTTCGAATTCCGTATGAATAAAATTTACTCAATAGTTTCTCGTGACAGTCAGTATCGCACGCTTTAGAGAGATCAATGAAAATACAGATTGCCGGAGTTTTCTCTAATGTATTATAAATTTCCGAAGTTGATTTTAAAATTGCATCCTCGGTCGACTTTTCTTTTCTGTCTGTCACTCAATACTCTGTGGACTTCGTAACTAATTTATAGCATGAATAATTATCAATCATATATCGTAGATAATCAGGATCTATAGAGACTGGACTATATTTTGGCAACTTTATGGCGATTGTATCCATCAGCAGATGTTTGTAAGATTATGGACTATGAATAGGAACCAAGGATACTCATACTTTTCTTGGAGATAAGCAGTTGGGTTTTGGATTTTCGGACATACACATCTCTCGCATTTTGTTTCAGTCATGTAGAGATAGGCTTTGCCAACCTGAATATTTCTAGATCATTTAAATTTATCTTTCCATTAAGTACCCAACTAACAAATTGGCTTTGTAATTTTCAGGTAACAGAACCATTCAGTTTCATTGGCATTATATTGCGACTGTCGAAAAGCCAATCTGTTGAATTAACATTGCGAACATGATTATTTTGTTCTTTGAAACCAAATTGTTGTTTAGATCATTGTTGAGAACGTTCTTAGAGTGAAATTATAAAACATCTTAAAGGATGAACTTGAAACAGTTTCTTAAACGTTTATAAAATTCAAGTTATACGACGTTTTAGCCTAGAGGACCAAAGTGATTTCTAGTAGTTTTGTAGTGATATTATCAGGTACTGTTCTGTTCTTCCGCAGATAGTTTTATAAATGGTTTATGAAAATTCATCAACAGATTACAAAATTGTTGTATTGGTGTTTTCTGTGATACTCTTTCACTTCAGAAAGCGATATGCTCCCTACAAAAATGGATAAATAACTATTCTATAACAGTACGAATAATATGCTCCTGAATGGTCTAACAAAGCAGTGTTGGAACAATAAACTGATATTGGACACAAAATGATATTCAAAAGCACTTTTATAAAATGAAACTGTTACAGTAGTTTTCCATTTGGATACACCATATTAGTTCAGTTTCTTTCTCTTTTCTCAAGTGTGAAATTTAGAAATCATCTGAGGTCATGGGCGGTCACCTTCAAGATATCACATTTGGCTCTGAAAGATTTATTGAAAAATATTAATAAACGCTTCACAAGCATCCTTCCTGAAGATCCTAGAACACTTTTGAAAACGTATCAAACAGTTACAATTACAGAAGTTGGCACTGGCAACTATTGGCATCATGGTTTCGAAGTTAGTTTGAGACAGGTTTTGGGTAAAATCAGTGATTTACCCAAAACAATATAGGTCAATGTGAACATGGATGGTTTGCCAATATACAGAAGTAGTAAATATGAGTTTTGGCCAATACTTTCCAACATATACTAGTTGCCTAAAATAAAACCTATGGTTATTGGAATATACTGTGTCCCAGAAAAGCCAAATAGATAGGTTAAGCCTAGTTTTAATAATAATGCATATACATTTTCAAAACTTTTGAGTTTTGAGCTGCTCTAATGTGATGCAAATACATCACAACAAAACAGTGAAGCTCTATAAGTACTACAACTAGGACACAAAGTAAAGCTGTATAAGTGCTACGACCTGCTATTATACAAAAGCAGAAGTTTCCGTTGTATAACACACACGCAAACTGCTGCTAAAAGATACATTTATTCGGCAAAAGTTGCTTTGGAGCCGTTGTGGCAGCGTTACAACACGTTGACGCATGGGCGTTGATGAAAGTGTTTTCCTAAACGACAAGCAGAACAGGACAGAATCCAGTTTGATTTAGGAAAAAAAAAAGATATTTAACAAAAACTTCAAAGGGGTGTGAAGACAAACGCCAGTCTTCTTTCAACACTACCTGTAACTGCATTATTACACATGTATTATTAATAATAATTGCGATTCGTTTGAAACGTGTCATTGAATTCTGGAGATTTTGGGCTCTTCATATTCGTTTCTACTAACTTTTTTAATAATATATCTTAATTTTCAGCTTTGTGGAGTTGCCTAACAACATTTATACATTCGCTGTTACCGGCGAAAATGTCAAAATTCGACATTGCGAATTGCGAGACATAAAATGTCAACAATTTCTGACGTTTGAACAAAATGGTACATTGTTTTATTGGAATTAATAATTACACTTCATTTAACAAGCAAAATTTGCATTTGTTAGGCGAAGAGAAAGTAGCCGTGCGAAATCATGATTTGTTTGACAAGCAAAAACTTTGCGTTTGCGAGGCGAAGGGAAATAAAAGGCTTTGAGACTCACTTTTAATCCAAATGAATTATACTGTTTTTTCTACAACTGTGAAAACTGCATCCATGGTCTCATTAGCGGTAATCGAAAACAGAGCCTTGCTATTAGGCAACACCTTCTTCAATTCATGTAGTGCAAATGTGATGGTAGGCGACACTTTCAGTACTAGAATTGAAAGTATATATCTTCCTTGGACTTGAAATGAAACTTTGGTCCTCAATTATGGTAATAAAAGAGCCCATGCACTTTCGATTCGGTTACTGAAAAAGATATATTCTGAATATTTGATTGAATTATTGGAAGATATTTCGAATTAAATCGTTATCTACACCAAGTATACCAACAATTCTCAAAAAATCATTTGTACCTTTGCATACTCTCCAAAAGAATTCAATGTAATAATCGGAAAAACTGATTTAATTTTTTGTAATACGCCTCTGTGAAGTTAAAAGACAATATATATTGTGACTATTTTATAGAAATCACCAACAAAGTTAAATAGCCATATAGACACTGTTCTTGTGATGAAGTGTTGTATAACATGAAGCCATATTGAATCGCATATTAGTGATGACCATTCTGAAGGCAAAAACTAAAACATACAAATCTCTATTCCTCAGCTATAAAAAGAAAAACTAATGCTCAGAAAAGTTTACTGTCGCGAAATCAACAACAATTGATCAAATTGGTAGCAAAGTTCTGGAAAAAAAATTAAATTATTTTTGGTAAATTCAAGAAATCTTTAACAATTCCACAGCGCTTGAAAATTTTACATTATATGTACCATATAATCCACAGTGAAATTCACTCCGCGTCGAAATCAATTCATAGTTAGATTTACGCTGTGTTAATTAATATAAATACGCAGAAGCGATCCAGCGCAATACGAAGTATAGACATTATTAATCCTGACATGTTTGATTGTCACGAGAACAATAAAGAAATCACTTTTGTGAAATTGGTAAGATTATTCATTTTCCGTGGAATACTTTAAGAAACTACTGAATTTTATTATTGTTCCTGTACACGATAAAAAAGTTTTATTACGAATGAGAAAGCAGTTCCCATAAAAATTTTTTTTAGAGATTTATAGTAGTTCCGTAAGTGATAAATAATGAACTGAATAGAACTTGTGAATGATTATTACAAAAATCTTATAAAACTATTCTGTGGTGATTATATACAGTTCCTATAAATTATATGTAAATGTTTATACAATAATTCTGTAATAGCTGTCACAGGCGTAATAAAACTTCTTAAACAAGTGTTTCGTTTTATAAGACTGTGCCCAGTTAGCGTTTATAGTTGCTGTAAGAACGCTGTAAAAATGTTTTTGAGACGAATAACGCTTTATAAAAAATGGTATGTAAACGTTCTTTCAGCTTTTATAAAGCACCAAATTGTTAGTTGGGTAATAGCACAGTTTCAGATTACGTTCAATTCTGATTAATTGACTTTATAACTATACACAAAAAGGTAATATATGATTATCCTTCCTGTTGCGATCTTAGCATTTTGGGGGTTAGGAAACTGGAAGCCACATAATATTGAACAGAGTGTTCGATGTAAATGAATGATACACTTGTGGACTGTAATTACTATATCGTTTACTTCATAGGGAACTGGTACAGAGGTGTTCACAAGAGAGAAGTTATGTTGTTGTGTTCTCTGACAATGCTCGTTTCCTTTCTGTCATTTCTGTTTCTAGGGTAATTTAAATAAAATACAGGAAGGTCCGTAACATACCGACCACCTTGAAAGACTCAAGTCGTACAACAATAAAAACATCAAGGTTAACAATATAAATATTTAGGCCAGTATATCCCAATGAACTTGAAACCAATATAATAACAATATTCGAAACTTAAAACATTTTTCAGAAGACTATTTTCTTTATTTAGTTCTAGCGTCCTTAAATTTTCCATAAATTTTTTGAAATAATGCACTAAAGATACTAATATGTCTTTCTACTACGCTCATTTGCAAGTTTATTCGATAGGTAGCACACATATTTTATTCAAAGGCCTTTTAAATACACCTTCGCGCACTTTCACCTCAACAACCCTGGTAATGTTGTCTCTGCCGGGATAAATTGCTGTGATGCGACCCAACTACCAATTCAGTACAGCTGCATTTTCGTTTTTTACCAACACCACGCCTCCAATTTTGGCTTTATCCACTTGTTGTTCTTTCCATTTGGTTTTTGCTTGCAACTCGGATAGATACTCCTTCTGCCAGCGTACCCAAAAATGTTGTATAACAGATTGTATTCGTTGGAAACGACTTAAACGGTTTTCAGGAACAAGTTAACATCAGGGGCGGCCATTAGACTTCTACCAATGATGAAATGTCCTGGTGTCAAGGGAATAAGGTCTTCAGGATCAGAGGATAAAGGACATACGGGACGACTGTTTAGAATACTCTCAATTTGAGCCAAAATTGTGCTGAAATCTTCATACGTGTAGGAATTATTTCCACATATTCTTTTTAAATGGTATTTAGTGCTCTTTATGCCCGCTTCCCAGATTCCATCATGGTTCGGAGCGCCAAACGATTCGATCTTTTTATAATTGATCTGCTATATGATTCGTGTTCAATTTGATCATTTCATATAACTCTGAAATTTCATTACGCGCGCCAACGAAATTTGAACCGTTGTCCGAATACATGTTTGTCTTGCAATGAAACGTCTAACTGTTGCTATAAAAGGCTCAGACACAACTTCTAAGTGTACGGCTTTGGTACTCAAGCATACAAAAAGGCAGATATATGCTTTCATAATTTTTGGATTTCTTGTTTTTCTGTCCTTCAGTGGAAAAGGACCTCCATAATCGACACCGACATAAAGAAAAGCACTACAACTTTGTAATCTAACACTTGGCAGATCCCCCATCAGGTAAGTAGAATTTATAGGTTTAGCCTTTATACAGGTTATGCAATTTTTTACAACATTTTTACACGAATTTCTACCAGAAACAGGCCAATATTTTTCCCTGATAGAATAAAGTAAAAGTTGAGATCTGCCGTGCATCAATTGTTCATGTTCATGTTTCAAAATAAGTTTAGTCAAGGTGTGATCTTTCGGTAATATTATCGGGTGGATTTTATCGAAAACTAATTGAGAATGTTTAATTCTTCCACCCACTCTAATAAGACCTTCGTGAAGGAATGGGTTTAAATTCAAAATAGGGCTTTTCTTTACCCTTTTGCAGATATCGATAATCTGTTGCGAAACATTGCTTTTGAACACCCTTTATCAAAAAATGCATTGTATAGTCGAGTTCTTTCGGATTCAGAACTCCGAAAAGTTTATTTTTATTTCGTATTCTAGCTAGAGAGTTATTGATAAACCGAAAACTGAAGGCTGAAACTCTTTGCATTTTTATTAATGACGAAAAACGTTGTAACAAATCATTGGCAATAGAAAAATCAACATTTGTTATTAAATTCACACAAGCCTTTTGTTCTGGGATGTCGAAGTCAATTTTAAATTTTTCTATAGACCAATGCTTGGAGTCTTGCAAAAGATAATTAGGGCTGAGCCACCATAAATCACTTTCTTTTAAAGCTGCGGGTAAAACTCCATGACTTATTAGATCAGCTGGGTTATCAGGTGAATTTACGTGTTCCCACTCCGAAACATCAGTCAAACTTTGTATTTCGCTTGCGCGATTAGCGACAAACGTTTTCCAACGCGAAATATTTCCTCCAGCTAGCGTTATTGTCGAGTATGTCCAAAAGTATCGCCTATCAAATCCAAGATTCAAACACCGACAGATCTTTTTTGGCAAATTAGCTAACAACACCGCTCCCATCAACTCGCAGCGAGGTAAACTTATTTTTTTGACTACTATCACAGTAACCGTGCAACTCAACAGTAATATACTCGGAAATTAAAGCATGTCTTGGTATTTTTATGTCATTTATGGTTTTGAATCCACTTAAGAGTTCTACCCATTTTCCTCTGATAGATTCCTGCACCGGATCATCCCACTCTATTTTAGATTTCCAGAGATTTTGTATAATTAGTTTAGAAAGTATGAGAATCGGACCTAACAAGCCTAAAGGATAAAAAATCTGACAAACTGTCGAAAGAATATTTCGTTTTGTACGTTTTTCGGAAATGGTAAACTCTCCGATTGAGTAACAAATTAAATCATTATTTAAATCCCAGAATACTCCCAAAGTTTTAATCTGTTCGTTTTGGCCGATCTGCAAAACTCCCGCCTCCAATTTATCATCAAACTTAGTTTTTCAGTAATTCCGGAGCATTATATAACCACTTTCTCAACTGGAATCCTGCCATAGAAAATATTTTTTTTAATTCTCTTTGACATTCTAGAATCTCTTGCGCAGAATCTAAACCCACTAGGAGATCGTCCATGTAAAAATTATTTTGAATAATTCGACTCACTTCAGGGTAAGTTTTTTCGTTATCATACGCCAACTGCATCAAGCATCTTACCGCCAAATAAGGACTACAAGATAATCCGAAAGTAACAGTTTGCATTTCGAACACTCTTAAGGGGTCGTTTTGATTAAAACGCCAAAATAATTTATTATATTTTCTATGATCCTTGTGTAATAAAATCTGTCTATACATTTTAGTCACGTCAGCTGTCGTGACATATTTAAATCGCCGAAAATTAATAAGGATTGAAAATAAGTCACCCTGTAAAGTAGGTCCCGTAAATTGCACGTCGTTTAAAGACAAACCTGAGTCAGTAGATTCACTGGCATTAAAAACTATGCGACATTTCGTAGTAAGGCTGCTAGATTTCAAGACTGCGCGATGAGGCATAAAAAAACCATCCGAACTTGATTGCCTTTCTTCGCAGACTTCTCGCATATGACCTAAACTTAGGTACTCGTTCATAAATTTATTGTAGTCTGACCTTAGGTCACAATTTTTAGCAAGTTTTCTCTCTAGAGATCGAAATCTACTCAAAGCCGTACCTATCTCTTGAATGACCTAAATCCTTCAATGAATTTTTAAATGGTATTTTTACGATGAATCTTCCCGTTTCTTTATCGCGTTCGGTTGTTTCTTGAAAATATTTCTCGCAATATTTTTCGCTTTCGGACCAAATCTGTTTCTTGTTGTCAACTTCTTCAATCTACCAAAATTTAACTAATTTTTCATCAAGTGAATCATTATTAATGTTTAAATGCGTAAATGTGGTGCTAACATGAGAAATCGATTTTTTCTTATAAATATCTTGGGTGGTTAATCGACAATTTCCGCCTACTATCCAGCCTAATTCCGTATTTTGAAGGATTTTGGACCCAAAGTCATCTGCTCGCATCGTAAAATGGCCCCAAAAACGGATGCACCTAATAAGCAATGTATTTCCTCTCTTTTATTAAATTTTGGATCAGCTAAATTACATTCTGGTGGTATTTTAAAAATATTTTGTTTGAAGGAAATCAGTGGTAATTTTTCAGTGATTTGTGGCAACACTAAACAATCCAAATTCAACCTTTTGCAGACTTGTGTTGTTACAAAGTTACTCTGACTTCCATTGTCAATTAATGCCCTGCAAGTATAGTATTTCTAATCTCAATTGGACCGATATAAAAAGTTTCGAGAAGGAACTCTCTTCCACACGACAGAACTTTTTTATGATTGTACCAGGAACGCTTTAAAAACACTGGTAGTATATAAATTTCCCATTTGCCGGGCAGTGCATATGAACACTCCTCGTAGTGCTCTTATTTTTATTTCCGTTCCAATTGGGATTAGAATAACTATACCTACCTAATTATTGCATTTTTAGCTTTTATTTTCATTAGCGCGGTGGACAATAAAGTCAGTGAATATTCGCCGCTAGAGACAAAGTTATGATCATTCACTTCGTGCCCTACGACACCGCTATTCGCATTTCCCTACCTTTGAACCTTTTCTGGTTTTCTGTTTTGAATAGCTGTTACGAGGGTGCTATGATTCGTTGACGAATTTCTCGAGATTTCCGATGCGCTGTCTTCGTTGGCTGAACGATTCGACGGTTGAGACACCTGCTGTTGCGGGGTCAGCGGGTGACGCTGTCGACTGTTTATTATACGGTGTTGCCGCCTGTCTCTCCGCTATCTTTTTATGAAGCAAAACATTGTGGAATTTTTTACATTTGAAACAACGTTGAGATTTACATTTCCACGTGGGATGTGTGTTCCTCAAACAAACTATGCACAGTTGTAGATTTTTCCCTGCATATTATACCTCTCTGAGGTAGACAATTTCAAAAACGATTGGCAAACAAAAATAGTGTGATCACTTTCGCAATAATAGCACCTTACATCTGTGCTCGCATAACTTTGACTTTTTTGGGTCACCTTCATTGAATTTTTAGGCTTGCCCGTGGTCACTTCTATTGTCTCCAAAACATCACATTTTTGTTTCAAGAACACATTCAAATCTGTCATCGTGGGTACCTAAATTCCCTGTATACCTATACGATTCCCATTCGCGTTTTGTTACGCTGTCGAATTTGTTGGAAATTATATATAAAATGAGCCTGTCCCAGCTATGTGTGTTTTCACCAAGAGATTGCAGAGCACGTAAATGTTTAGTTATTTGATCATACAGATTACGTAACTCTATAAAGGACTCTTTGGTTAGCACAGGATGCTCAACAATTGCTTTAATGTGATTATGAATAATCAACTTTTTATTCTCATACCTACCTTTCTGTAAGGAGCTGCCAAGCTTGTTGATAATTATTTTCTGAAACTTGCAGAGATTCTATAACTTTCAAAGGTTCAGTCCCCAAACTATTACGCAAATAAAAATATTTCTGAACTGTTTGCATAGAGGGATTTGCGTCAACTAATGTTTTGAAAAGTTCTTTATAACCTAACTACGAGTTGTAGTCACCGTGAAATTTAGGAATTTTTATGGGCTCCAATTCCACTGAAGGTTGGAAAGAGACACGGGATTTGACATTATTTTCTGCAGGTGCATGTGAGCCCGCCTCTGACGCGGGGTTAAACTGATGCAAGTGCTTTTTTAACATATTTTTTATGGGACTAACAATGTCGAAATATAAATCCTCAAGTTTTGCCCTTGCTTCTTCATTTTCCGCGGCCCTATCCGGTGTTGGCAGCTCTATTCCTGTCTGAAGGTCATTGAACTCGTACCATAGAGGGTCAACTTTTTCCAACCTTGAATTTAACGATTCTATGGCATCTTCGTCAGGAATTTGATCCTCATACTTAATTGTTAAATCATTAAAAAATAATCCTAACCTTTCAAATTTTTGTATAATAATCCTACGCCTATGTTCGAGTGATTCAACCGACTCTGCGCTGTTTTCAGACATTTCAACTCAAATCAAAGTAAACAAATCAGAAGTTAAAGGAAATATGATATGTGGCCAATAATTGGAAAGGACTTACAGAGATAAGGAATCTCGGTGAACACTGTTGGACCGACGATTCTCTAGCTGATTTCTTGAGAACTGCTTTCTTGGAAATGCACAATCTGATTCACAATGGCTGACAGACGCCGATGTACACTCGTTTCGTTGATTCCTTTTGATAAACACTTATCACTGCATGCGGCCGAAGGAACAAATGTTCGATGTAAATGAATGATACACTTGTGGACTGTAGGTAATTACTATATCGTTTACTTCATAGGGAACTGGTACAGAGGTGTTTACAAAAGAGAAGTTGTGTTGTTGTGTTCTCTGACAATGCTCGTTTTCTTTCTGTCATTTCTGTTTCTGGGGTAATTTAAATAAAATACAGGAAGGTCCGTAACACAGAGCCTAATCAATTTATCTTTCGTTTAAAAGCTCAAAATCTGTGTTTTATTCCTAATGAATGCGAGAAAATACTGAAAGAAAAATCTGAAATTATTGACTAAAGCGTTACAGATCTGAAAAGAGTTAATACGTCTATTTGTAATTGAAAACATAGAAAGTATAGTCAGTGAAAGTACTTTCCAGATTTCATATTTCTCCCAGTCTAAAGATGATCCAGGGACCTCAAAGTCAGTAACTCGGGTAAGTGGAAGGTATTTTTGGTATTCTTTTGATAAACCTTTTGTCTGAATTTCCGACCCACGCAAGTTTTTAGGGTTGGATTTGAATTTGGCATCCGCTCGGTCAACATTCAGTTTCACGCTGACAAGAACAAAACTAGGAGACCAACATGAGCTCATTCCAATAAATACTATTTCTCAATAAAAAATTCCACCTGGTAGACAATTCCTTTTTCGTAGATTGTTTTTCAAAATGTGTTTGGTTACTGCTCCAGTCCGATTGACCCGTATTTTAATTGATGGCATGTCGATTTGGGGATATTTTATTGAATATTCCAGTAACTTCTCTTCCACTCCGGTAATTATCTCCAGAAATATGTACAATTTAGATTTTGCCTTGAATTGACAATAGATAAGTCTTCTATTTTTATTTTGGAGAAAAAACCCAATAAGAAACATATTGATCCGTCCATTATTCGTACCAAAAAACAAGCAAACATGAGATATTATGAACAGGATCGAGGGGCACATATATCAATCAGACTATATGAGCTAACGTATAGTGAGAGAGATTCATTAATGTCCGGGCGACCGAATAGCGAAAATCGATATGGTTTATGTCCAATAAACGTCGAAGCCATTACACCCATTAGTATTTTGATTAATTATTCATAAAAATGCACTTATCAGAACTTTATGGAAATACTATATACCATCAATTTAAGTAGAGTGCTATTAGCTGAAATATCTAGAAAATCCTGGTTTCTGTGAATAAATTTTAATAAAACTCTGAGTTGCTGAACTAACGATTCATATTATTTAAATTGAAAAATGCATTGAAAAACTAAACGATGGCCTCGGAAAAATTCTTTCAAAATAGTTTTTGTTTAATAGGCAAACCAGTTGGCAAAATCACTATTTTTCGTAACGAGCGGAATTCTGCGGAACGAGCGAAGCGACTTACGGAAAATAGTGTTTCCCAACGTGTTCCACAGAACATTTTATTTCAAAAAACTGATGAAAACGCTTTTAACGCACTAAAAAATAAAAAGGTATTTTGATATTCAACGACTATCAAAAAGCATGGGTTACGTATTTTTGGTTACGTATCTTTGAGAAAAATAATACTTTAAGCTAATTTATTTTTTACTTTTTGTCTTAATTATTGCTACACGGAAAACTACGTTTTCAGCTGGGGTCACTATGACCAATTGTTCAAATTGTGTTAATGATATTTATAATTAGTTTTTACCATACAAACAAATTTGTTAATGAAAAGTTTCAAAAAAGAGAATATAATAACAATAAAAAGTACTCCCAAATAGTTTGGCCTTGAAATTTTATTCTTTTGTTTTGCAACTAATGATGAAATTTAGTTTTATCACCGGTTGCGAAAATTTTACTCTCAACTGACGATGGAAAGTAAGAAAATTTTATAACGTCAACGAGTTTTGGAGAGGCTCACTTTAAATGTCAAAATTAGAAAAAAAATCAAAATTTTCATTAGTTTTGAGGTCGGTTTTTTGGGATGTTTCTGAAAAAAACCAAAGCTATGAATGTATTATTGTTCGATTACATAATTGCAACTATCACCAGTGTTTTTTGAATTTCTGCAGAGCAAACTAATTGCTTTTTAAACCCCTAAGCAACTACACCATGTTTTTTGTTATGTCTCCAACCTGTTTAAAAATAAAATAATTTAAAGAAAAAAACCTTTCAAAGGAAAGCCTTTTAATGCACTAAAAAAAATAAAAAAATTGTTTGGGTGTACGTAGGGTTTTTCGTGAGTTATAGATTCAAAAGCTTGTCGGCAAAGTTTTCAGTTAATACAAAAAGGGCAACTTTTGAATCTATTCGGAATAAACTACGTCCAAAATCAAAGAAATTTTTTTACTTTTTGTGCATTTGAAAAAACTTCTTTAAAAAGGAAATTAAATTTTTTTTTTAAGACTTAGTACGCAAATTTTTGA
>JAFIRS010006339.1:0-39130 GCA_018342105.1 Gonioctena quinquepunctata
CTGTATTCGAAATGAAAACTTTGCGCGACAAGCTCTTGAATCTAGAACTCACGGAATAACCTACGTCACACATCCAAAGCAACTATTTTGAACTTTTTAGGGTATTTGAATAAAAGCTTGTTTTTATGCCCATCGTTATCCCACATGATATCAATAGATAAATGATTAAGAAACGTGAAAAATTTCAAAAATTACATTATCAGTTGAAAATATTTCCATTATGAAGAACGAAGTGAGTTCGAAAATGATTCCCCCCCCCCTGAACCTCTCATTAGACGAGCTCTGTTCACGGGAAAAGAAACATTGCATATTTTTTGGGCAACACCTGAGAATCATAGGAATATTAAAGAAATAATCCAGTAGGAACTGTTTTCAATGCAAAATGCTTCAGTTCAAACAGTAAAGACACTCTCACACGATCATCGATAATATTATAGGCATTCGAAAGGTATGACATGAGAATGAGGAATGATTTGCCTCCTAAATGGTAAACTGGAACGAATAATAACTAAATAGCTTCAAATAATTCCATCAAAGATCTAACAAAAATACAGATATGGAAAACACATTACCAGCCTAATGAAATTATTTGATTTGTTTGATTTCTGACCACTTTTCTCCCCAAAATTTGTATGCAATGTTTTTTCTTAGTGTAGGCTATTCATAATCAGAGCTGTCCCAAAGCACTGTGCTTAGTGCTCGTGAAAGCACTTTTGTGCTCGCAATCACTGTGCTCCCGAGCACTTTTCTGAATCAATGCTTAGGGTTTAGTGCTTCGAGAATTTTACGAAATAGCTTAATGCGTAGAGATCCCAACAAGTGCTTCCGAGCACTTCAGTGCTCCGGAGCACTTTTCGGGAATACTAAGCACTGAGCCTTCCCTTACCTATGAATCTATAAATATTTTCCATACATGAAAACGCGGATAGCGGCACCCCCAAAAACTACTGAACGCGTCTGTGTCCTCCTATTATGCATGTTATAGTGATATTCACTTAAATGGTTTTTTTTAAATAAACTTTATTTTATACTTTGTTACAAAAAATTATATGATATATACGTGACAACGAACGGAATAGAAGTGCTGAATAGAAGTGACGCTCTTCGGTTCTTGTGGTCCTCTTATAGATGCGGTGGTGCTGACTCAGAACTGCGCCTTGTTTACGGCTTCTGGAGCCCAGATGGATGAATGCTGACTTGGCTTTGTCCTATTTGCTCTTGCAACAATGTTGCAACTGCGTTGTGGAATTACTGCGTAGAATGCCTGGATTTTTGGATATAACATGCATATTCGAGAGATTACAGTGTTGATATAAGCATTGTTAAAATGTTTTGCGTTGCAAAGTGAGTTTAGTGCTCAACTATTTTTCTCTGAATGCAGAAACTTAATGAAGAGACTTCCTACACATGATAATGTTGTATTGAGAAATCTTTAGAACGGTTATAGGTAAAAAATTGAGTATAGACTTGAATAGAATCGGTTCAACATTATCGGCCAACTGTTTCTTCTCCAACGGAGAGTCGGCCGATTATATTAATAAACAAGTATCCTGTCCAAATTGTTCAGCCGAATAAAAAATGACATCTAATGACATTCTGGTAGCTGCTGGTGTTTGTGCTGCAAATATGCATTATGAAAAATAAAAAAACAAAGAACCGACGATGGTGGAAAAAACATTATTCCATCTGTAGTCGCAGAAAATTCTTTTGATAATCGTGCTATTTCGTCTATTTTCTTGTTACAATCCCTCTACTCTCTACAACAGACATTCCATTGAGCAGAAACTAGTCTCAAATTATCTATAAGGTTCAACGTATTTTCAGTTGTCTACATTTTACAACGTATTTTGTTGATTTTAGAATAATTAGCTACAACTTAATGTGCTGTGTTAATGTGTTTAGGGTCCGATTCTATTTATAATTGGTATGTGGGAGTTTTTTCGGTATTGGAGATCATTATTTTGTTGAAAAAAATTTAGGAATTCAAAATGGCGGCTCCGATTAGCCTGAAGTGTGTTGTATCATTGATGGTCCGAATCTATTTTAAATTGCTATCTGGAGATTTTTGGGGTCGCAGATTATGACGTTAATGTCAAAATTCAACATGGATATGGCGGACGAGATTTTTATTTATTTTCCGATTCCAATGAAAATTGGTATGCAGTGGTTTTTGGGGTCGGAAATCATGATTTGTAAAAATTTTATAATTAGAGGAGACAGCTTCAAAATATTCGATATTATATGAATGAAGTTTTCATTTTGAAGTGCACTAGCGTGCGATTCGTATTTATTCCACCACACCAGTTTATTCAATGCCACATCTATGAATAATATATCATATGGATCAAATCATTGCATTCTACATAATTATTATGTTTCCATTGATGTTCTGGATTCAATTCGACGTGATTAAAACAAAATTACAAAAACTTCTTTCTTTATTTGGACCAAATTTTCACAGCATTTCTATATCAAAAAGTAACTCAAGTGCCTAACAGTCTCACCCTTTTGAAAAGTGCTTAGTGCTTAGTGGTCGCTATGTCCAATTACTTCCTGAAAGTGCGTCTAATCCGAGCATTTCAGAAATCAAAGGGCTTAGTGCTCCAGACTCGGAAGCACTTTTCGTCAGTTCTTAATGACAGATACATACATTTCTCACGATGAAAACCTCTTGATTTTACTACATTTTTTCAAATAAAAGCTGTCCCTAATTTATGTTAATTTTCGATACTCCATTCAGATTATGAAATAAGGTAGTACCGCCACGAGACAGTTGAATTAGGAAATCATCAAAACGTATTGGTATACGTATTGTTTAACATGTGAACAACACCTCTATAAAATTTAAACAAGTTTCACCATATCGAACCCGAGATATATATAATTGAAGTTGACTCAATTAACACGTAACATATGGACCACGCATAGGCAAACAGCACATTATTAATTCTACCGTTAGTACTGAAATTAAGAAGTTTATGGAGAACGAAAAGGAGCTAGAGCAGGATATCACAGTTATTGTGAAAAAAAATCAAAGTGATTGACCATTTAGTTTGACAGATATAATCAAAACTACTCTCGTTATTCAAATTAGTCCACGGGGAAGCGCACATTATTAATTCTACCGTCAGTAATAAAATCAAGAAGTTTATGAAAAACGAGGTGGAGCTAAAACAGGATATCACAGATATTGTGAAAAAAATCAAAGTGATTGACCATCTAGTTTGACAGATATAATCAAAACTACTCTCGTTATTCAAAATAGTCCACGGGGAAGCACACATCATTAATTCTACCGTCAGTACTAAAATCAAGAAGTTTATGAAAAACGGGGGGGAGCTACAACAGAATATCACAAATATTGTGAGAAGAAAATCAAAGTGATTGATCATCTAGTTTGACAGATATAATCAAAACTACTCTCGTTATTCAAAATAGTCCACGGGGAAGCGCACATTATTAATTCTACCGTCAGTACTGAAATTAAGAAGTTTATGGAAAATAAGGAGGAGCTAGAATAGGATATCACAGATATTGTGAAAAAAAAACAAAGTGATTGACCATCTAGTTTGACAGATATAATCAAAACTACTCTCGTCTGAATTTTTTTTTGCTGCACTTTTCGGGGACATCAGTTTTTTGAGTCGCCGACTTTCTATAACGAAAAAATTCTCGTCGATTGGCAGGGGCAAGTGCCCCCCTCAAAAAAAATTTTTTTTTGCGTTTCAAATCGAAAAGTAATTTGAAATTTTTTGAATCCGTCGAAAATAATTTCTTAATTCAACTGTCTCGTGGCGGAACTACTTCAATAATTACTTTGTAACTTATTAAAAGGAACTGGATATCTGAAGATAACACCTTTCCACCAGATCGGATCACAAAATCATGAGACTAGATTTTCACCCCTCGAATCGAGAGATTAATTCCATAGTGTCACATAACCTCCTGATCCATCTCCATCCTTCAAACGGTGATTGAGCCTTAAAGACTAGCTTCTGGACACGAACGTCACGTCTTCGTCGGCATTCTTCCGGCTTCCAGCAGTATATAATTAGGAGAACATTAGCGAGCTTGCCGGAAAACATACGTGGAATTCGGAATCGCGTGTTACCGACGCTGGAATGAATATGTTATAAGAGTGTTGAGAGGATACGTTGCAGGAAAGGTAATTCGTTGCACGAGAGGTAACAGACGAATATAGTTATCGATATTTCTTGGAGTTACAGTCATATTGGTGATTAAAAGTTCAACTAAGAGGTTAACTTAAATATTTTGAAACAGTTCCCTGTGAAAATTCAATTTGTATTGTTCATAAATTATATTTTGTTGGCTTATTTTTGGGAATGTGTGATCAAACGTTATTATGCAGGTAACAACCAAGGAAGGCAAATTTTACGAACTGTACTTTTATATTTGTAACTGAATTAAATACATTATAGTTTTGTAGAAGCCCACTCCCACTCTCATGTGGGGAAATAGTTTAAAGTTGAAGTTTAAAATTCAGGTCCAACCAGAGGAATTTCCAAAACGACTCGTATTCCAATCTGAAAGTTCAATCAGAACAAATTTTTTACCAATGGATGAAGTTTTTGCACAGAGAGGTTAATTATATTCTTCACCGATTGGGGAATTTACTGAAGGGCATATTACAAATATCGGTAATGAAATTGAAGTATGAATTATTTTGGGTCTTGCAGAATTGATTATATGTCAAGCAAATGAATTTCACTATATGAATGAATTTCCATAGCAATTCCACAAATCTTCGATTTGTGGAACGAATCTCCAATTTTCTCAGTTTTGTTTCGAGTACCGTGTTATCGTAAATTTGCAGAATTTCATTTTGAATATTTTCGAGATCCTTGTTGAATTGATCATCAATTTCCAAATCATAGAATCCTCTGACTCTGACTCCTGATCACTCGTGAAGCGATTTTCTAGGGTCGGGAATAATAACTATTATCCCTAGAATCGGTTCTTTCTTCATGGCGGCAAGAAACTTTTTCAAACTATTTTGAAACTCAGCTTTCACCTTCGGGCGCCAGATTTTTCAGTGGTTTATTCCACTTACCAGGAGTAGCAACAGATATACGGAATGTCCAGGGGTCTGGTTTCTTGACTTTATTGAAATTTCCAAAGGTCTGTAGGCTTCAAATACAGCCCTTGGAACTGAACTCCGGTTGCACAGACAGTCAGACAGACTTGTTTTTATCTTAACTCAAACAATGGCCTGATCCTATTAGTCTGAGAGCCGGTGGGAGATCGACCTTCACCGATCTGCTAACTCGATGAGACATATTTTTTATCAAATATAATTTATAAACAAATATGCCTATGATAACTTGCCTATCAAAAAGTGTTCATAGCTATTTCCAATTGAATTAATGTTAATCAATTTTCTTCAATCACCTTCACTCTTTTGATAACCGAATGAGTTTCATCTCAACTGATAGTTTTTAACACACAGAATATGCCTAGGTAGGCTTGCCTACTTATTTCTGTGCATGGCTACCTGGCAAGCAGATGTGAACAGGTAAGTCAATATAGGTAACCACACCGATCTGTTAACCAATCGAAGTTGATATGATAGGTAAGATAATTTAATTACAAAACCAATCGCATAGGCTTGCCTGCAAAAAATCGTACACAAAATATTATTGCCAAGCTATAAAGTTTTAGAATTTTAGCTATTTGATAGGAGCGAGAGAGAAAGTAGGGCGTCCGAGGTCCGTGTGATAGAACAGGACACAACATAGCAGCTGCAGGCTTCCTGGCCGTTGAATATATCCGAGTGCGCATGCTCTTGTACATGTGAGTGACAGTGACAGTATTCATTTACATTCGACAGTAATTTTGAACTCTTATTTATTGTAACTCTAATTTCGATCACAATTTTTGTATTATTCCACCCTATATATACTTACAGCTATGAAATAATCAAAAATAAATAATTTAATATATTAATAAATAAAATAAAAAATAATTGCACAATTTTTTTAAATTTTGAAGCTAAATCATAAAATTTAAAAATTATAAAAAAATCTATATTCTTTATGTAAAATTAAATAGAGAATAATTTATTTATTTTTAAAATAAAGCGGGAAAGAATAAGTGTTACATTTTAAACTTTAGCATAATAAATAAAAAAAAATCCTCAATATAGAAAAATTAAATTTAAAACATTTATGTTGTTAAAACCGTTTATTACAAAGCATATAAAATACATAAAAAAATTAAATTCAAATATTTATTATAATTTTTATTATTCACCATCGGAATCACCGGAAGCTGAATAATGAACATCAGATTCTAATAATTCTTCTTCATCTCCATTATCCATGTCATCAATTTTTAAGGGTATTTGGTCCCCAACAAATCCAATTGGTTTGAAATGACCATCGTCTGAAAGCCAACCACAGTTTTCAGGGCGCAATTTTAAGCAATCTTGATCAGTCGCATGAAGCCACATAGAATTGACATAAATCGTTTGTAAAATTTTGGGTTAAGAAAGACCAGCATGGTGGCAAATTGTTGGAGTCATAACTTTTAACTTTTTTCAAAAAGTGCTCATTATCTTCTTTTGCGGAATAACTTTTCAAAAAAATGCAATACCTGGCGTTATTCACACTAGTGCAATTTTTTATACCATACATATGAGCGGTAAACTTCTGAACGGCCTGCATTTTTTCATTTATGAAAATATCAGCTTCATCTAGTAATGACGCAAATATGTTTTGGTATGATTCATTTTTGGAGAACAGTTTTAGTGGCCGAACTTTACCTTTCTCATAAAATGCCGCTGTGTAATCACAACCAGTATACGCATAGAAAGCTGGTAGGCTTCGGCATAGTGTGGTTTATATTGTTTTGGCCAATTCCGTGCAATTAATGCAATCGAGGTCTTTTGATTTTTTTTTTTATTTGTTGAACTTGCTATCCAAACTTCTGATTGTTCCAATTTATTTATGTTTCCAAGCAAAATAATCATTACGTCGGTATCGGAAATTATAATTAAAATCTTTGATCCCGGTGTTACTCTGGATGCATGAAAAATTATCCTAGTATCCGCCTCTTCATGATCACACATATATTCAACTTCTTCATTTTTTTTATCATAATAAATTAGAGTTCAAAATTACTGTCGAGTGTAAATAAATGCTGCCACTGTCACTCACATGTACACGAGCATGCGCACTCGGATACATTCAACGGTCAGGTAGCGTGCAGCTGCTATGTTATGCCTTCTATCACACGGACCTCGGACGCTCTACTTTCTCTCTCGCACCTATCCAATAGCTAAAATTCTAAAACTTTATAGCTTGGCAATAATATTTTATGCGCGATTTTTTGCAGGCAAGCCTATACGATTGGTTTTGTAATTTCATTATCTTACCTATGATATCAAGTTCGATTGGTTAACAGATCGGTGTAGTTACCTATATTGACTGACCTGTTCACATCTGCTTGCCAGGTAGCCATGCACAGAAATAAGTAGGCACGCCTACCTAGGCATATTCTTTGTGTTAAAAACTATCAGTTGAGATGAAACTCATTCGGTTATCAAAAGAGTGAATTGATTATAATTATTATAATTATTATAATTATAATTGATTCAATTAAAAATAGCTATGAACACTTTTCGATAGGCAAGTTATCATAGGCATATTTGTTTATAAATTATATTTGATAAAAAATATGTCTCATCGAGTTATCAGATCGGTGAAGGTCGATCTCCCACGGTCTTCTCTACTATATAGTTTATAGGCTTGAAAAGAGAAAGGTGCTTTCCATACAAATTTCCTAATGTAACCACAATATGACAATTTTATTCAAACTTTAACTTATGCAATTTTCACAATTTGAATTTATTACACAAGATTATGAGAACTTCAACAATATATTTTATGCAATGAATTGAACAGCTGAACCGAAATTGATCAAGTTATAAGTTCCAACAATGGACATAAACTATAACACCTCTCACAAAATATAATTACCGAAATCTTTGTGAGATATCTCACTTTATCTAACGTTGTCACCCAAGAGACCGATTTTCCTATTTTTTTACAATCTAAGCTGAGAAAGTGATTTTTCTGGTGAGCATGGGAATTAAATACGTCCACCTTAATTTTATTACTTTATAAACTCGTCCCAATATAAAAACTTTACGGCCTACTCGTAATATTTACTTTGAGCTCCGAGGGAAGAAAACAGAATAACTTTGATATCTCGACCCGCCCATTATCAAAGCCCAAACAATGGTGGTTTCACACTCCCGATCTACCCCTACCTAAGTACCGAAGAAGGAAGCAGTTGTATGGCTAGGATTCTGCGTACGAGACATCAACGTGTATCACTTACTAGATTCATAATTACTTTAATATAGAAAATTCGAGTATCTTATAAAACCACCTTCAGGAACTTTATCCTAAATTGAAAAACTTGAAGAGAACTTTTGTCGACTGAGATGGACGAACGACCTCATATGAATCAGAACATACGGGGCATTCAAAAATATGCATCCATATTTTTATATATATATATATATATATATATATATATATATATATATATATATATATATATATATATATATATATATATATATATATTTTATGTTATGAAAAAACCAGTTAAATATTTTAAAAAGAAATAAACCACAAAAATAATAATTACTAAATAGTTATTAGTTCCAAGAGATTTTTTTTTTGATAACTTTTGAAGTTCTATTTATTTATAAGCCTAGGTATGATATGGATAGATAAAAATGTCAAAGTACTATAAAACAGTCAATTATATACACTATCAAAATTATCATAACTCATAATTGCTCAAAAGACAATTAAAAGTCAAGATTCACAAAATTATCATGAATAAAAAGTAATCAACACATTTATAAACTTGAAACACTCTGTACATGAAATTGTAGCAAACTAAAAGTTAGCCAATGAGAGAACAGCGAACGTCTTCATGAAAGATAGCCAATCAGAGAAGATATGATGAAATTAAAAGTTGGAAATTGTGAGAGAATGGCAAAGAGAAGGTATCATAAGCAATTATTATTCAAACTTGTAATTAATGATAAGAATGGGAATTTAATTGTGTGTATAAATTGTGCAACATTAATATAAACAGTGCAGAGTGACAATTTGGTGCGCGAATTCGAAATTTCAAATGGAACAACAACAAGGGAAGATGTTGCGAAGCAACGGAAAAACAAAGCTTCGAGGAGATTGAAAATATTTTCCAAAGCGGAAGCACGCACAAAATTTCACTAAAAAAAAAATGGAATAATTCCATCATTTGCTTAACAAAACAAGATTACCTTAATGATATCATATATCCACGATTCCAAAAGCTGAGTCCCGCATCGATACGTTCCTGACACATGGTTTTTGCAGTCCCAACGAAGGCTGGAGAAAGGAGACTTCCTGTTTTTATGGTATAGTTGTGAACACCAACAGTTCCAACCAGGTATAAAACCTTTAATAGTGCTTTCCCGGTCCTGAACTATTTCACAAATAACATTTTTCACAATCGATGAACTCTATGTCACCTTCTTATGAACTAAGATCATTCAGTAAACTGAAGTTAGCCACCAGTGGCCAAATTCCTTTTGAACCGACTATATGAGACAAGGGCGTACCGACTGTTGTTAGCTGTGGCGAAGAAAATAATAATTGTTGGTAGCGTGACGAGAGAACAGTGACGTTCGCTGACAATTATTATTACAGGGTCAGAAATATCTATTTATATCATATAAATTTGGCTCTCAAAGAATACCAAAAATAATTAGCTATCTTCATTTTAAGTTAACAATTTATAGATTTTTCAAAATATATCAAATCATATCAATTGTCGCCCAACGCGGTGCAAAAATATATTAATTATAATAATAAAAAATAAATAAATATTTACAAAATATCAAACCATAACAATATATATATATATATTGTTTATATATATATATATATATATATATATATATATTGCGTACACACATCAACAAATAATAAAATCTTAGCTACTACCCGGTCAGATGTATATGTATTCCGTTCGCTGTTTTACATCAATGTAATTTATATTGTAAACATATTTTTTATTGTTTTATTTCAATTGTCAATTGTTTATATTGTAAGGATCTGTTTCCTTTTGAATCTAATCTCAATATATATATATATATATATATATATATATATTGTAAACATATTTTTTATTGTTTTATTTCAATTGTCAATTGTTTATATTGTAAGGATCTGTTTCCTTTTGAATCTAATCTCGGCACTTAATTGGAGTTTTATGGTTGCTATAGACGGAAAGCCACTTGCTCCGAGCAGCCTTAGTGAAAAATTGCCCCCAACGGGGCTCAAGACCTGAGTGTCAGCTGCGTAATTGATAGTTCCACTCAAAATAAATAACCTTAGCAAATGAAAATAACCAATTTGAAATAAACTGAATCATCTCTACTCTATGCATAACAAACCACAGGTATCACGGCTGACGGCAGCCTCAACTACTGCAAATGTTTATCAATGCATGATAAAAGCGGAAAGCTTCAGATTCACAGGATTAATAGAACAACCAAAAGCGCAGCTGGGAACATTTGAGCAGTAGTATAAAAGCTCATAACGGCAGTTAAGTTAAAATAGTGTTAGACAGCAAAGCAGGTATCGAATGAAAGCTTACAGGCGGCCTAAGCTACGTGACAGGTGAACAGTTCGTAGTGTTTCATGTGAACGGTATCCTAGTTCATTTTCGGCACTACAGAGAAACTTTTTTTATAGCGGTTTCATTCGCTACTCGGATCTCTCTCCTGCGCGACTGTTTATTTTGCCGGCGAACTACAAACTCAAATCCTGGTCTTACCAATTCCTATATTCATCCTGCGCGACTGTTAGTGGGAGTAGTCCAAAGAACTTCGACCCGACTGATAGATTGTATGCTTTTCAGCTGACTACAAAGCTGACCCCGAGTTTACTTGCACGGCACACCTCTCGAACTGTTTTTCTATACCCGATACCTCATACCTCTCGTATTATAATAACCGACTTTGGATATCTTTCTGTCTGCGTATCTAGTAGCTAGTGACGTCAGGTCTTCGACGGCTGCTGATGGCGACGTGGACTGCTGGTCGACTTGGGAACAACTGCTTCCATCAATCTTTTCTTGAGAAGATTCCAAATATTTAACTACTCTACTATTTCGCTGGACCGCCTATCCCTCTCTTATCAACTTTATTCTATTTTCCGACGAATCACGATTCACAAATAATGGTATGTACAATTATCAAAATACTCGGTATTGGGCCCAACAAAATCAACATGCAATGGAAAAGGACAATTTTCAAGAAAGGTTTGGCGTCAATGTCTGGGCTGGTATCGTTCGAAACAGAATAATTGGGCCAATATTGTTTCAAGGTCAGATAACAGGGGTTACTTAGGTTTTTCTTCAAGATGAAATCGAGGATCATGTTAATAATCTACCTTACGGCGAATTTACTTCCAACAAGATGGAGCACCCCCTCATAATACCAGAAAAGTATAATAGAGCATTTTAATAGTCACGTTATTGCAACCAATGGTCCAGTACGGTGACCTGCCCGCTCACCGGATCTCACTGTGCTCGATTTCTTTATTTGTAGATATGATAAAGAAGAGGTTTACTATGCAACAGCCCTAGCCACACTCGAAATCATAGAAGAAAGAATTCTTCGTGCATTTAGGAGTATAACGTCTCAAATGTTGTGAAAAACAATTGAACGAACTGAAATGTGTCTTGAACAAGGAGGAATGCACTTTGAAAATTTACTACAGTGGAAGTGAATAAATTATTATCCATGGCACACTTGTCAAAAGTATATAAATTATTATCTAGTATTTTCCTCAGTAATACTTAATGTATTTTCTTATCTTTAAACCAATCGCAAATAAATTAGTATCGTTAGATTCGTCAAAAAATCCTTTTTCGGGAAAGAGCTTGTCAAAAAATGGTCGCCATTTGAAAAGTAATAGTTAGACACGAAAATGTAATTTTGCCAACTTGTCTTATTCCTAGTCACTGAAACTTTGCGATTGTAATTTTCTGACATCACATGAGGTCCTCAGATTAGTTCACGTCCGATCATGGCCACCTAGATGCAATATTAGAAGTGACTCTGAAAAAATGATGTAGGCGTAAAAACTTTTTGAAATGTCACATTCTGATCCAAAATTGTCTCAGAAATCAAAAAATGTTACAATATACAGGGTGTTCCATTTAAAAATTCAAAACCGGAGCCATTTCCGATGGAACCGGAAGTGACTGTTAAGTGAAAAATATGCGAAAACTCTCCTCTTCATATACCATTTACCTATACCAAATCTCATTTTGATCATATTAAGTTATGACTTGATTACTATCGTTTCGGACGTCCATCGTCTTAATTTGAAAGGTTTTCACGACGTTTCGAATGCTTGTATCTGCAATCGTCTTCAGGTGAATACTGACAAGTTTAGGTGCTACTTACCAATTTATATGACTGTCGGCGCAATGTAGCGTGCAATTCCGCCATGTGCAGCGGTGCGTGTAATTACGCGCAGTATGGTGGTGCGTTAAGTTTCGTGCCTCTGCAGCCCGCCAGAAAGAGCAATCAGGGGGTTTCCATACGTTCTTGATCTTAACGCTTGGTTGACTAAAAGCGTTATTGGCTTCGATGTAGGCGGCACCTTTGAACTTTCGTTTGAACCAATGCTACTCTCTATGTAGAACACTTGCGTTGTACCATAGAACTCGATGGTGCTCAGTCCAGGCGTGGTCGGCGATTCCCGATTTTGATGTTTCTCCACGTTGAGTCCATTTCTTGTGCTCATCCAATCTTACCGATAACGGTCTCTTTGTCTCTCCAATGTAGGAATCCATTGGGATATCCATTCCGGTGGAGGTCCTCTCTGATGTGGTTCAATTCGGCATCTAGTGACTCCACGTCGTTGCATATGTGCGTCGCTCTCTCTACCAATGTTCTCACGATCCCTCTCTTCGTCGAACTCGGATGGTTGGAGCTGTTACTGAGGTACTGCCCCTTATGTGTCTTCTTTCTGTAGACGGAGAACGGAAACTCCTAGAAGATGTATTGAAACAACTCCGGAGAAGGAAGACATCTGAAGAGCAACAACAAAGCACAGTGATCTGCCTTCAGTACATCAGAGGTGTCTCCGAGAAGATCAGAAATATCGGAAACAAGTTCAACATCAAGAGCTGCTTCCAATCCGGCAGTACTTTACGGAGTTTCCTGACCAAGACCAAACCTGACAACAAAAATGAAATCAGTAAGAATTGCATTAATCAAGTTCCATGTGAATGCGGAGATTCCTACATTGGAGAGACAAAGAGACCGTTATCGGTAAGATTGGATGAGCACAAAAAATGGACTCAACGTGGAGAAACATCAAAATCGGGAATCGCTGACCACGCCTGGACTGAGCACCATCGAGTTCTATGGGACGACGCAAGTGTTCTACATAGAGAGGAGCATTGGTTCAAACGAAAGTTCAAAGAGGCCGCCTACATCGAAGCCAATAACGCCTTTAGTCAACCAAGCGTTGAGATCAAGAACGTATGGAAACCCCTGATTGCTCTTTCTGGCGGGCTGCAGAGGCGCGAAACTTCACGCACTACCACACCGAGCGAAATTACACGCACCGCTGCACATGGCAGAATTCCACGCATCATTGCGCCGACAGTCATATAAATTGGTAAGTAGCACCTAAACTTGTCAATATTCACCTGAAGACGATTGCAGATACAAGCATTCGAAACGTCGTGAAAACCTTTTAAATACATTGAGACGATGGACGTCCGAAACGATAGTAATCAAGTTACCACATCGTCTACAACCTTCAAACAAGTTATGACTTGTCTAATAGATTCGTTGACACCCGTTATATATATATATATATATATATAATATATATAATCGATGCAATATATATATATATATATATATATATATATATATATAGATTGTTTTATATATTTTTTCAGTTGCTGAATTTGGATGGTTCAGTGAACAGTTTTAGTTGATAAGTATTTCTAATAAAGCAATTGGAATAAACTTTTGAAATGAAATGCATTCGATAAACATTCTATTTTATAGAAAAAATCGAATTTAAACGGTTTTCTTCACATAAAGGATTCAATATAAAATTGAAC
The DNA here is from genome assembly GCA_018342105.1 of Gonioctena quinquepunctata. Classification (NCBI taxonomy): domain Eukaryota; kingdom Metazoa; phylum Arthropoda; class Insecta; order Coleoptera; family Chrysomelidae; genus Gonioctena; species Gonioctena quinquepunctata. The sequence goes on from JAFIRS010006339.1 coordinate 14,188, forward strand.
CAGAGAAAGGTAGATCTCAGGTGAAAAACAACTACTTTCCTGGCAAATACCACGCAGAACGTTGAATGATATTCACCTGAAAATCCATGCATACTTCCATATAATATCAATGGACATTGAATGCAAATGTTTCTTTCTGATAAGCTCGATTATGTTTAATTTATGTCGTGTTCACCTAACAATCCGCATACCGGTTTCAGGCTTCTTGGCCCTCATCAGTACGGAGTAGTCAACCAGCCAAAAGTCCAAAGAACTCTGGCTGAAGTGAGACACAACGTAAACAATCCATCATCGATCTTGTAACACCTATAGGTACGCCGGAAAAGATAAACTTTAACTGGCGGTACCTAGTGACAGAAAGAAACACTCCGAAAATCTCCCACCTCGTAGGTTTCTAAATAAAAGATTCCTTCTCAGTAGGAGTGGCAAGCCCGTCTAGCATATAGTGAGAGATAAGTGCCATGTGAAGTGGAATGAATAGAAAAAATCGAATTTAAACGGTTTTCTTCACATAAAGGATTCAATATAAAATTGAACCAGAGAAAGGTAGATCTCAGGTGAAAAACAACTACTTTCCTGACAATACCACGCAGAACGTTGAATGATATTCACCTGAAAATCCATGCATACTTCCATATAATATCAATGGACATTGAATGCAAATGTTTCTTTCTGATAAGCTCGATTATGTTTAATTTATGTCGTGTTCACCTAACAATCCGCATACCGGTTTCAGGCTTCTTGGCCCTCATCAGTACGGAGTAGTCAAACCTATCGAGGTGGGAGATTTTCGGAGTGTTTCTTTCTGTCACTAGGTACCGCCAGTTAAAGTTTATCTTTTCCGGCGTACCTATAGGTGTTACAAGATCGATGATGGATTGTTTACGTTGTGTCTCACTTCAGCCAGAGTTCTTTGGACTTTTGGCTGGTTGCTACTCCGTACTGTGAGAGCCAAGAAGCCTGAAACCGGTATGCGGATTGTTAGGTGAACACGACATAAATTAAACATAATCGAGCTTATCAGAAAGAAACATTTGCATTCAATGTCCATTGATATTATATGGAAGTATGCATGGATTTTCAGGTGAATATCATTCAACGTTCTGCGTGGTATTTGCCAGGAAAGTAGTTGTTTTTCACCTGAGATCTACCTTTCTCTGGTTCAATTTTATATTGAATCCTTTATGTGAAGGAAACCGTTTAAATTCGATTTTTTCTATTCATTCCACTTCACATGGCACTTATCTCTCATTCTATTTTATGTTATGATTCCCATAATTCTATTCATTCAACAAAGTACCAAGGCTCTAGCTCCATGAGATGGAAAAACTGGTTTCCAGTATCTCAAGATCCAGCTCATTGCCCACCACAACCTCAAAAACCTCTTATGTAATTTTTGAGATTGATATCACAAAAAATTGCCATTTTGTTAGAATTTTCAACAAGCGTATTTTCCAAAAGTTAGCCACATGAACGTAAGTTCATATCGTCACAAGAAATAAAAATATATTATAAACGATTGTTCTTTGAAATACTCCAATCAGAGTTAGTGAATATCTCTCAGCGGAAACAGAAATATTTTCATTTCCTTCATCAAGGCGAGTTTCAATATTTTTCTAATTTGCCAGGACAAATGATTATTCTGGAAACAAAGAAATGAGATCGTTCGCTTCCACCTACTTGAATTATCAAATTAATAAATAATCATGTAGTCATCATTAGATAGCGGAATCATCGAGAAAGAATTATAAAAAACTAATGTGTGAAGTGTGTATTCTACGGAATATAATGCTGAGTATAAATTATCGAAGCGATATCAGATATTTGATGTTCGATTGTAGGATTCAATGGGGAATGGATTTGATTGTTGAATGTGGATACGGTAAGTTGATTTTGCTCAATAGTTAGAATTATATAACCATGCAATTTTTTTTTCAATCTTTTCATACAATATTTCATTTTGTTTACGAACACAATCATGTCAGTGCAGGAATCAACTATTTTGGGATGGAAATAATACTGACTGAATATTTTTCCAACAATATGAATATTAGATAATATATATATATATATATATATATATATATATATATATATATATATATATATATTATATTGGGTAAAATATATATTGGGTAATCTCACTCCCACTATAAAATGAGTTTATCCATTGAGGGATAGGTTGAAAGGAAATTTGTATTCCATTAATTTTTGTGCTGACTTCAACTATATGAAAAAATTGAAACTAAACGTTTTCCGCGAAGACACATAATTTTCTGAGTGATGGTCATTGATCCTGAAATGATCCGATCAATGACCAATGATATCATATGAAATCCTATTCTACTCATATTATCATCAAGGTACAAAAAAAATTAATTTACATCACTTCTCTTTCTCAAAATAGATAAAAAGATTTTCAATTCATGACTGTATTACCAAAATGAATTTTCTCTACGACTGAAGATAAATATAGGTGGTTTGAAAGTTATATTGTTGTGTTGTCCTGCTCAAACCAACCATACTCCAATGGGTCTAAATTTGTGGGTTGCTTTTTGTGAGCATTTCTCCAAAGAGAAGAAATATAGTGGGCCCTCAAAAGTTGTTGATAAAGCTCACTCTTACACGGTGGTATTGAGCTTGCGTCAAAATTTTGAATTTTTTTTCTAAAATGTTCATTGATGTCTGAGGCTTTATAGTTGTTGACGAATAATTGGAACCTTCCATCATCTACATCATTAGATTTTTTGGCATTGTATAGCTGGCAAGTGAAATGTTGAATGATGTCAAATAGCTCTTGTAGCTGGTCCTCTGTTGAATTTCCTTCACCAAGAGTAGCAAATGCTTGTTGATATTCAGTATTCTTCTTTAGCAAAGTTAAAGGTCTTTTCTTCCCTTTATTGAAGAAAGCTGGATTGAAATCACATCCAGTAAATGCATGGAAGCCGATTAAACTTTTAGCTAACAACTCACCAAGCTCCCTATAAATTTTTGTGATGTCAATATATCTTCCATTATTTCCTGTTCCATTGAGCATTCAAATATTAGAATGAGAATTCTTTAATTGTGCCATATTACCAATCATTATAATTAATATATCGGTATCAGAGGCTCTAATAACAATATCCGACTGCTCTGCGATATTGCAAGCATGATAGATTATTTTTGTATCCGTTTCTTCATGTGAAGTACAACATAAATCTTCAACAACACTCGATTGTATCGTATCATCAACAACTTGATACAATTGACAATTCCAAAAATTCAAATAAATCTGTCGGTTACCCAAAAATGATTTTATTTCCTCACTAGACCAATGCTTTGTCAAAAATTCAACAAAAGCTTCCTTAAATTTTGTGTTTTTTAATTCTTTTGCAAAATCCGACGGTCGCACCTGTTCAGGCCCAGAAATTTTGTAATCAATCAAAGATGCTTCATTCCGTAGGCATCTTTCACTATCTTTAATTGATGGATACAAATATTGGTCAAAGATTAAATTTCCTGTGGATTTTTTCTTCTAAATAGTGTGTTGTGAATATTGATGTTGTGTCCGAGCCTTCACTCAATTCTTTAAACATATCGAGATACTCTTTATGTAAGTATGTTAAAAAATAACAACGTCCTCGTTTTATGACATTTTCTTCAATTAAATTGCATATTTCTTTATAAACAGTATCATGTATTTCTCGAGAGATATGCCACGAAGTACGGACCGAACTTTTTACTAATGATCTTTTTTTATTTCTAAAATTTTGCCGACAAACATCATGATAATAAACGTTACGAGAGAGAACAATTTGTATTTTTGTCAAAGTTTCGTTGTAAATTTCAGTATCTGGCTTAAAGTTCGATAAAATACTTTTTTCAAATTGATCTTTTTCTGAAGTTCGTAATGGCTCATTCTTAGACCGATTTTGTTTCTTTTTTTCATTACAAAAAAAACACAAATTCAGGTTGGCTGCAGTCACGGTATCAGAAGTCTGAGTATTCGATGATTCTGTTGAATCTTCAGATGGTCCTTCCTTCAATGGCTGATGTACTTCAGCCTCGATATCTTTTTCCATGCCATCATGTATCTCAGGAACATTCACATCTTCTATAAGGAAATCATTTATCATTGTTTCATCAACTATTGTGCTACTAGCTGATGTCGATGGTTGTTCAATTGTAGACGAAGAAATACTAGACTGTGGAATTTTTTTGTGATATCTGTAGAAAAAAAAATTTTTTTTCAGAGCTGTAAACGTCTTGTAACAACTACTATGATAAGCACAATCAAAAATTTCGTCCGGTAGAATAATTTCTTTATATTTTAATTAATGAAGTTTCCGTAACCTTAAAATCTTTCGACATTTTTCCATTATCTCTTCCAAACATATAAGTCATTTTTACATTGGCACAAAAAACACACTTCACTTGTTCTTTATCAATCGACATACTGTCAGATATATTTGATAAAAGTACTATGTATTTTATAAAATTCACGAAACACGAGGTATCTGTATGAACGTTCACAAATATACTGAAAACATCAGGCCATAGCCGTTACGTTGGGGTTGTTACAAGGCCCTTCCAGGTATAAACCCTACATTATTCGAATGTTGGTAATATAACTGTAAGAGAACATACTATAGGCTAGAATGAGTACAATAGTAATACATAGGAGAAAGAAGAGAGATAGCTGTATAAAGTCTGTGCCAACCATCTGACCGGGTAGTAGCTAAGATTTTATTATTTGTTGATGTGTGTACGCCATGTAGACGTCTGCCGTGTTCAATATAAGTTTTTAAGACTATAATAAATAAAATATATCAATGGCAGATCTGGTCAAATACTTTCAATTTTTTTTTTTTTTTTTAGCATTTTTAAAATTGTCTGCCACATATGCGCATTGTATGCGCGATAATGGTCTGCCATTCTTATTTTCCGATAGTAATAATAATATATTTTCAAATTTTAAAATGGCAGACGTGGTCAAATGGATTTAAAATTAGTCAAAAATCGATACCTGTCCTACCTGAGCGCTCGACGCATCCACCACTTTGAGCTTAGTGAGTCCCCTACTAACATATGGTAGGTATAGGGTGCTCAACGTACAAAAACTAAGGTCTGGTCAAATACATACAGGTAGCCGGTCATGGGCTCTTAGACTAGTAGTCTAGGCATCGATTTGACGCCTGAATCATACTCAAAAATGTATTTCAATTACATCAAAAATGAAAAACGTCTTATTTCTCAAGACTGCTGACTACAAATACTCATACAATAGGTGAGTGTCAGTCGAATATCCATATAGCTGACCAGCGATATGTCGCAGACTTCTGTCTCTTATTGCAGATTTCTATCCTGAGACTCAGGAGGACAATTTCAGTCGGTAATGTTTTAGTGGCTCCAGTTTCGCTGAGATAGCGTTAGCTAATGGAGTTGTCCATTCTGCTAATTCAATCCCAGCGAATGCTTTGAAGCGGATGGATTTTAATCGTTTCAGTCTTTGTCTGCTCGACCGACCCTGTACTGATGAGGGGCAAATTTCTCGAAACCGGTCTACAGGAGGTCAGTCTGGGTGAAGTGGTTAATATTCATCATTTCGCAACAAACATTTGCAAAGTATCTTTAAAACGTGTATCCATCGGATGTCATTCAATGTCCGCCTAGGCATTAGCCAGGGAAATAGTTGTTTTTTATGGACATTCGACCGACATTCACCTATTGTATTGGGATGTTTTTCATTTTCGATAAAATATAGCTGGCTATCGATATGTCTCTCGTTACGTATTTCAATTAGTTCTGAAATATTATCTGTTTTATTCGAGTTTCCCAAATTCCAAAAATACACAGTAGTCGTCATGGAGAATCACCAAAATGTTTTGATACTTTGTTGGATATATGTCTCTGTATGATGGTTTATGTTTTCGGGTGCCAATATTCTCATATCATTATCAGTTGGTGAAATTTGATCAATAAAATTCAAACTCATGAAATGAACAACTCTCAAAACCGTTACCTTAGCTTAACGAAAGGAATAGTGAGCAAGTATGTACGGACTTTGGTATTTTTCGAGTAGATGTTCTCAAGTACCACAAAGGACCTCGCACCGCATCAATGGGAAATTGGCTTTCGGTGAATTTGCTCGATTTTTTTATATATTGCAGTACTCGTCATGCTGAATCAAATTATAAAGGGTGCTAAAGATAACTTTTCCAAAATTTCAAATGGCCATTGTGAAGAGACTGCCTCGAATATATAAACCAAATCGAGTTTGCATGGATTGTTCATACGGCTGATTCGAATACACTCTATAGTGAACAATGATTCCTGCACGTACATACGATATACAGGGTGAGTCCAAAGATAGCAAGTTTCTCAGTGATTTCAAAAAAATTGAGCGGTAGAATTTCATTCATTCTCAGATATTTCGTAGGATACCAATGTCAATTGCGATTGATGATATTAGAATCTCCTGAATTGAACTGGCATATCTATTATGTATTTCTCATGAAACTGCACTATTCCTGCTTATTGATATATCCAAATGCCTGAAATTCTGGAAAAGTCGGTTACAAACTCGATCGTTCACGGTGGAAGATCACCCTGCAGATACATAAAATATACAGGATGGATCAAAAACAGGTGTCCTTCACTGATAATTTCCTCGAAGTAGTTATGTTTGATATTGATTTTATTGAAACATTTCCACAAATATATGTTCGACACTTATCTGTTGAAATATTTTGAACAATTTTATCTGGAATATTTTTAATGATATGTATAAACCTATATATATCACGAGTAGTAGAACGACTCGAGTGAAAGTAAAAAAATCTCAAAAAATATCAAAAAATAAAACAAAATCATTGAATATTATAGGTAACTGAATATGCTCGTATTTCATTACAAAAAATGTTTCGTCCCTATACAGAGTGTATGACATTCGCGTAATAACAATTAATTTCAAAATCCCTTGAGAATTTCTAAATTCTAGATATATGTTGCATATGGAATTTTGGAATAAACCACAATCGACTTTCCACCAATGACTAGCAAAACTACCAATTCTCAAAACATACTCATTACTCGAATTCAAGATTCCGTAATGCCACCAAATATCAATTATTCATAGCATTCGAAGCAAATGTAGAGGATATTGAACAAATTAATAGTGTTGACGATGTTATATTTGGATATTATTGCACTTGTAAAACTGGAGCCAGGACCCTTGGATGTTGTGCCCATGTGGCCAGTGTTATCTGGTACCTTGGATACGCACGTCATGAACAGTTTATGAAGTATCCATCAAATGCCCTTCTCATCCATATAGAGGATGCTGGACATAGAGAGCCACACGTTAATCAGGTGTTCTGACTCTATCATCCTTTTCTGTACGTTGTTCATGTCATCATTCGTTTCAGTTCATTAGTAGCCCGTTATACATTGTTTTTTCGGTCGTAGTATTCCACAGTTTTGATATTGAAGTAGGTAATATAATACATCATCAATCAAGATCAACTGACAGTTGTCCGGCGGTGAGCCCAAGGTTTCCAACAGGATGTAATCTGAACAGTGAAACTTGAATAATTCTGGATTTCCTGTCGTTCTTCATTAGTAACCTATACGTTCCATATGGGTACGTCTTTTTGATTGAATATGAGCATATTTCGTTTCCTATTTTGTTGTAATCAATGTTTCTGTTTTAATTATTTGCAATATTTTTCGAGATTCTTCTACCATCATTCGAGTTGTTCTACTAATCGTAGTAGATAAAGTTTCATTTAGTAATAATAATGTTCAAAATCATTTGGCAGATGTGTGTCGTACAGAATGTTCTCCTGAAAATGCTTCAATAACATCAATATCAGTCATAACTATTTCAAGGAAATTATCAGTAAAGGACACTAGTTTTTGATGCACCTTGTATATTTTATGTATATGCAGAGTGAACTTTCACCGGGCACGATCGACTTTTCCGGAATTTCAGGCATTTGGATATATCAATAAGCAGGACTGGTGCAGTTTCATAAGAAATACATAATAGATATGTCAGTTCAATTCAGGAGATGCTAATATCATCAATCGCAATTGATATTGGTATCCCACAAAATATCTGAAAATGAATGGAATTCCACCGCTGAATTTTTTGGAAATCACTGAAAAACTTGCTATGTTTGAACTCATTCTGTATATCGTCTGTACGTGCAGGAATCATTGTTCTCTATAGTGTATTCAAATCGGCCCTATGAACAATCGATGCATACTCGATTTGGTTTATATATTCGAAAAAGTCTCTTCACAATGCCAAAATTAAAAAACCCCAGGAAGTCCCCCCCCCCAAATACTTTTTGTACGGGTTTATAATGCCATTATTATACAGGGTGTGATCTAACCTCTTGCACACCCGTGAATGACGAGTGTATAATTCCATTTTATAACAAATTATAGTGATTGAAAATTCAAAAAAAAAATTTGAAAAAATAAAAAAAAAAATTGTATAATCAGTCCAAATTTTGTAGAACGTGAAACAGCGAAGTTTTGGTAGAAAAATTGTTTTTTTCATATTTTTTTTCTGGCTTATTAATGATTTTTGGTAAAAATTTCCAAGGAAAAATCTATTTATTTTTTGATGTACCATCAACTGTTAGCGGCTGTGCAAGAGGTTAGCCACACCCTATATATATATATATATATATATATATATATATATATATATATATATATATATATATATATATATATATATATATGTAATATTAATAGCTTTTACTTTCGCTCCGCGTTGGGAGCCAAATTGTTATGAAATACTAATAGCTTTTAAATAATAATTGTTGGTAATTTTTTCACACGTTATTGTTATATTTCGATTTTGATATACCTCTAATACTTATGTAGTCAATTCAGCTCCGAGATGGGAAGCCAATTGTTATATTGTGATATGATAATAGCTGATTGTTATGAAATAATAATTGCCAGCTAACGGTACTGTTTTCTCGCCACGTTGTTGCCAATTATTATTACTTTTCTTACCACGACTAATCTCAGTTGGTACGCCTTCGCCTCAGGAGCCGGTACTGGCAATAGAGCCACTGCCTGTTTTGATGTCAATCGAAATATTCTCAGTTCAGTGTTTATAAGTAAACTATTAGCATATCATTGTGGAAAATAAACCAAAAAATTATCAAAAACGATTATTTCCTTCATTCAGGAAAACTTATGTTAACCTGGCATACGATAGATAACTATAACAATTGACAAATTTTCATGGAAAATAATGAGAAACAGTGATGGATACTGTAGACATAACCTCACTTTTTCTTTTGGGTTGGAAGAATTCGTTTATAGTTCAATACCAAAATAAAATAGAGTTCTTCAGATATACGAGTTACGTTGTAAAGTGATTCAGTTTGTGATGTGCACTAAAAAATTATACCTGGAGCTGGAACTGTCGCTGATGCAATACCTGGCATAATCTGAATTCCAATTCCATGCACTCCTCTCAGGAACTAACCCTTTCAAGAGGAACCATCCAAAATCCACGAAATCAGCTTGGACAAGTTTCATGTGGATAACCAAAAAAGGTTATCTTTTTTTATCCTTGTTTATTTTGTGTAGAGATTATCCAGAAGTTGTATTGGTTTTCTATTGTTGAAAAACTATCTTCTCATTAATGAAAGTTCTAAATTTCTTTCATTCAAATTTTGTACCCGGCTTCTCTTCAAAAATGTTGTCGATCTCCTTCAGCTTTGTTTTTTCATTCCCTGGATACCGTTTCTGTTTTGTCCATTTTATTTGAATTTTCAAACTCGCGCACTTCTTTGTCGCACTTTGATTATTTTGGTGTTATTTGAGAGAATTTATGAACCAATATATTTTACATTTCTTATAAACTAAATACAATATTTGATAATAATTATTTTTGACATTTCTCAGTTCTTACTTCTCCACAATTTCAAATCTTTTATCTGACCGTCCTGTTCCCTGATTTGCTATTGTCATCAAGAAGTTTGTTGTTCTCCCATTGGCTATTTTTAGTTACAATATCATATACTGTATGTTTCAAGCTTATAATTTTTTTGATAACATTCAATTCAGAATGATTTTGTAAATCTAGACTTTTTTTTAGTATTTCAAACAATTTTAGGTTGTAATCATTTTGACAATGTATGAAAATGATTGCATTATAGTATTTGCATATTTTTACCTAACAATATTATACAGAGGCTTCATGAAGGAAATAGAATCTCAAAAAATGTAAAACAATTTCTCATGAACTACTTACTATTGAGTATTTATTATTTTTGTGTTTTTTTTTCAAGAAATTGTTTCTTTTTCGCCTTTAAAAATTGTTACTGGTCCTTCCTAACATAACAATATATATTTATATATATAAATATATATATAAATATAAATATGAATATGAATATGAATATGAATATGAATATGAATATGAAATAAAAAAATATAAATATAAATATAATAAATATGAAATGAATATGAATATGAATATGAATATAAATATAAATAAAATATAAATATAATATAAATATAAATATAAATAATAAATATGAATATGAATATAAATATAAATAATATAATATATAAATATATGATATAATATGAAATATAATATAAATATAAATATGAATAAACATAAATATAAATATAAATATGAATATGAATATAAATATGAAATAAGAATATAAATATAATATAAATATAAATATGAATATAAATATAAATATAAATATAAATATGAAATATGAATATAAATATAAATATAAATATAAATATAAATATAAATATAAATATAAATATAAATAAATATAAATATAAAATATAAATATAAATATAAATATAAATATAAATATAAAATAAATATAAATATAAATATAAATATAAATATAAATATAAATATAAATAAAATATAAATATAAATATAAAATAAATATAAATAAAATATAAAATATAAAATATAAATAAAATATAAATATAAATATAAATATAAAATAAAAATATAAAATAAATATAAATATAAAAAAATATAAAATAAAATAAATATAAATAAATAAAATAAAAATATAAATATAAATATAAATATAAATAAAATATAAAATATAAATAAAATATAAATATAAATATAAATATAAATATAAATATAAATATAAATATAAATATAAATATAAATATATAAATAAATATAAATAAAAAAAATATAAATATAAATAAAATATAAATATAAATAAAAAAAATATAAAATATAAATATAAATATAAATATAAATATAAATATAAAATATAAAAATATAAATATAAATATAAAATAAAAAAAATATAAATATAAATATAAATATAAATATAAATATAAATATAAAATATAAATATAAAATATAAATATAAATATAAATATAAATATAAATATAAATATAAATATAAAATATATAAATATAAATATAAATATAAATATAAATATAAAATATAAATAAAAAAAATATAAAATATAAATATAAATAAAAAAATAAAAATATAAAAAATAAAATAAAATATAAATATTAAATAAAAATAAAAATATAAATATAAATATAAATATAAATATAAATATAAAAATATAAATATAAATATAAAAAAAAAAAAAAATAAAAATATAAATATAAAAATAAATAAAAAAAAAAATAAAAAAATAAATAAAAATAAAAATATAAATAAAAATATAAAATTATAAATATAAAATAAAAATAAAAATATAAATATAAATATAAATATAAATATAAATATAAATATAAATATAAATATAAATATAAATATAAATATAAAATAAAATAAATAAAATATAAATATAAATATAAATATAAAGAAAATATAAATAAAAAATATAAATATAAATATAAATATAAATATAAATATAAATATATAAATATAAATATAAATATAAAAAATAAATATAAATATAAATATATAAAATATATAAATATAAATATAAAAATATAAATATAAAATATAAATATAAATATAAATATAAAATAAATAAAATATAAATATAAATATAAATATAAATAAAATATAAATATAAATATAAATATAAATATAAATATAAATATAAATAAAATATAAATATAAATAAAATAGGGGGGGGGGGGGGGGGGGGAAATAAATATAAATATAAATATAAATATAAATATAAATAAATATAAAATAAATATAAATATAAATATAAATATAAAATAAATATAAAAATATAAATATAAATATAAAATAAAAAAATATAAATATAAATATAAATATAAAATAAATATAAAATAAATATAAATATAAATATAAATATAAATAAAATAAAATAAATATAAAAATAAAAAATAAATATAAAAAAAAAATATAAATATAAAAAAATATAAATATAAATATAAAAAAAAATAAATATTTAAAAAAAATAAATATAAATATAAATATAAAATAAATATAAAATAAATATAAATAAAATATAAATATAAAATAAATATAAATATAAATATAAATAAAAATAAAAAATAAAAAATAAATATAAATATAAATATAAATATAAATAAAATATAAAATAAATATAAAAAAATATAAAAAATAAAAAAATAAAAAAAATATAAATATAAATATAAAATAAAAAAAAAATATAAATAAAAAAAATATAAATATAAATATAAATAAAATAAAAAGGAAAAATAAAATAAAAAAAATTAAAATTAAAAAAAAATAAAATATAAAAAAAATAAAAAAATAAAATATAAAAAAAATATAACCTAAAAAAAATAAAAAAAAAAATTTTAAAAATTTATAAATTAAACAAAAAAAAAACTAAAAATTTTAACAAAATATAAAAAAAAAACTTCATAAATCAACATAAAAAAAAATATTATTTCTTATTTTATAAAAAAAATAAATATAAAATTTAAAAAAATTTCCCCTAAATTTCTTTTTTATTTTTAAAAATTTTTTTTTTTTAAAATTTAAATTTCTTAAAAAACTTATAAAATTGAAAAAAATAAAAATTTTTATAAAAATTTAAATATAAAAATAAAAAAAAACTTATAAAATTATAAATTTCCCCTTTTATAACCTAAAAAATTTTAAACCTCATTAAAAATTTTCCCCCCAAAAATTAAAAAAAAAACCCCGGGTTTCCTTTTAAAAAAACCTAAATTTATAAACTAAAATTTAAATATAAACATAAAAAAATAAAAATAAAAATTTTTTAAAAATTTTAAATTAAAATTCCCCCTAAAATTCATAAATTTTTTCCATAAAAATAAAAAATCCTAAAAAAAAACATAAAACAAAAAAAAACATAAAAAAAAAATAAAAAATTTCCCCAAAACCATTTCCCCCTAAAATTTGGTAAAAATTCTCAAAATTTAAACCAAAAAAATTTAAATCAAAAAATAAAACAAATAAATAAAAAAACCTAAAAAAAAATAAAATAAAAACAACCAAAACAAAAAAAATTTTTAAATATTTAAAAAAACTAAATTAAAAATTTAAAAATTAAAAAAAAATAAAACAAACCTAAAATAAAAAAAAATTTAAAAAAAAAAATTCATCATTTATTAAAAAAACTAAATATAAAAAAAATCTGCAAAAAAAATATAAAAAAAATTATTTTAAATATTATAAAAAAAAATTTTTTTAAAAATAAATAAAAATTAAAAATAAAAAAATTCAAAAATTAAAATTTAAATTTAAAAAAAAATTTAAAAAATAAAATTTTAAAAAAAATTTTAAAAAAAAACCCCTTTTTTAAATATAAATTTATCAAAATTAAATTAAAAAAAAAAAAATTAAAAATTTAAAAAAATTTATTATTTAAATTTTTTAAATAAAATAAAATTTATAAAAAAATTTTAAAAAAAATTTATTAAAATTTAAAATTTTATTTTTGTCTTTTAAATTTTTGAGCGTAAAATCATGTTTAAAAATAAGAAATTTTTCCCAAAAATTTCGCAAAAATTTCTATTTTTAAACCACAAACCCCAAATTATAACCCCTTAAACCCCAAACCAAAAAAAACTTTTTAAAACCTTTACTAAACCGATTTTTAACGGCCCCAACTCTAAAACCAAAAAAAAAATTAACCTTTTTTGAAAAAAGGGGGAAACGGGCCTTTTGAAAAAACGCGGTTTTTATAGGACCGGTGAAATTCCCCAAAAAATTGAAAGTAATTTTGGGTTTTTTTGAGTGATAGAGATGTACTCGCTCCTCGAGCTCGCTGGATAAGAGACAGAAGATCATTTTCATAGTCTGGACGATAACGATTTCGTGACTAGGTTTCGGCTTACTGAATTTGTATTCTCTACATCTTAAACAAACTTCTCAAATCAGATATCAAAACAATGAAATATGCTATGAAGAAATAGGAATATGACAGACCAAGGCAATAATTTGCCCTTAGACATATTAAATGAACGCGATTTACTCAGGATTACATGCTCTACAAAAGTGCCTATTGCAACGAAGCTGTAACCTGAGCAAAACATTGTCACTTTCATCGAGTTTATTCAATAACTAAACTATGAACACCGAACACCCACAAGAATATCACAAAACATGAGAGCCAAACACGAAAGTTATTGGTTTTCAATTTTAGGTTATATTGTCACTTGGCTTTGGCTCCTCTACAAAATAACGAAATCTATGCAAAAATGACAGAAACGTTCGTATTCAACAATGTTGCAAGCTTTTGACTGTCCTTAAACTAAGTTTCAATGAACTCGGTTTAGCTTTCGTCTGTTTGTGTCGGTGAAACTGGATCGAGGTTTATCAAGATTGAAATCTGAGTTCAGTGAGAACGAAGTTTATTAAAACGCCGTTTATTGATTTAGGAGTTTGTTTAATATGTAGAGAATACAAATTTAGTAAGCCGAAACCTTGTCACGAAATCGTTATCGTCCAGACTTTGAAAATGATCTCTTCTGTCTCTTACGAGCTCGACGAGCGACACTCATCTTCACTATCACTGTCTTCAAAAGCTAAGAAATACGCCCTTCTCAATTTTGCCAATTTCTATTAAAACCATAAACAAATATATCATAACCACAAAACCAAAAACTATTTTAACCTTACTTTTCAAAACGATTTTGAACGTCGTTTAACTTCGTAACTGGCCAAATTCAGCCCGTTTTGAACGGAAACGCCGTTTAGAACTAAACGCGGTTTATAGTACCTGGTGAAATTCAATAATGCGTGTAGAAAGCTCAATCTGAGTTTAATTTGAACAAAACGCGTTGAAAGAGGTTGGTGAAATCGGGCCTAATTACACGCAAAGCCGTTATTATCAGTGGCGTGCGCTTAAGCGGGAATCGGCCAATATTCAAAATTCACTATTGGGTGATATTACTATGGAAAATATCGAAAAAAAAAATTGAAAAAAGTTGTTTTGCAATTGAAAGATATTCCCAGTTATCCAGTTCAGTCCACCAATTACTAATTTCAATAACTGCTTAATGAGTTGATTTCTCCATGAGGTCAACTCATTAAGCAATTATTGAAATTAGTAATTAGTAGACTAAACTGGATATCTGGAAATATTGTCCAATTGCAAACAACTTTTTCAATAAAAAATTTCGATATATTCCATAGTAATATCACTTTACTCCATAGTGAATTTAGAATATCGACCGATTCCTGCTTAACCGCACGCCACTGATAATAACGGCTTTGCGCGTATTTGGTCAAATTGAATGCACCAACTTTTATGAAATTGAAATTTTCTGAGAAACTACTAATAAAAATAAATCACATATGGTTCCAAGTTTTTGGCGGACACTGTATATATATATATATATATATATATATATATTTGAAAAAAATACAAAATGTAAGTGAAGTGAAGTACTTTTGTAGCTATCATATCTCCTACCTTTCATAATATGTTTGGCACTCTCCAAATGATTTTACTTGATAACTCTGTATCAATATTGAGAAGGGCTTGTCTTGGCTCTCACAATAACATACTCATACTACTTATTTTGTGAAAGGTGAAACTCAGCTCAAATTCATGATTATCGCTCAGGAAAATATGTGTTCGACGGAAAATATCTGTGGGTTGAAATTTTTGGGACACATTGTATGTTATTAACATCGAGACTTGCAACGTTGTAGATATCTTCGACAATGGAATTTGCTATATTCTTCACACTCTGGGCAATGGCTTCCGCCTCTAATAGTGCCCCCGAGAACCATTTGTCTGATGAATACATAAATAGAATCAACAGTTATCAATCCACATGGAAAGCAGGTCGTAATTTCGATGAGAATACTCCTTTTTCCCACTTCCGTAGTTTAACGGGAGTTCTTCCCTATTATGGAGGTGGCCTAGAAACGAAATTCCATGAGGTTGATGATAATATCAAGATTGTTGAAGAATTTGATGCCCGACAAAAATGGCCTGAATGTAAAAGTATTGCTGAAGTACCAGATATTTCGGGTTGTGATGGTTCTTGGGTAAGTAAAAGAAGTTTATGTGCCCGTTTGGATGATATATGAAATGAATGGTCAATAAGTAGTATATCTACTAGCCAAAAAGCATAGCCAGCGTGAGTTTTCTGATTCAATGCCAATTACTTATATTGCCAGTAATTTCCAAAATTTTGGAAAAGGCTAATGTACCGAGTGGGCCAAATTGGAAACTTTTGAAGTGAAAGTCCTGTTTTCAAACTAGATAGATGGCAAAACTGATGGCTGTGTCTGAGGGTCAATTTTTATGAAAAACCTAATGGTGAACACCGCAATTCGATATCTATCATCGTTTCTGAGTTACAGCATGTTTTTCGAAAATGTGCATTTTCGAAAAGTTGCTGTAACGTTTTTCCTGTTAAAAATTCTTTGTTTCTATGAAAACATTCATAGAGTACCGTCAAATGGGGTAAAGTGAATCAAAAAAGGATTTTTTTTCAGAATATTCTGAAACTACAAATATTTCGAAATCTGTAAAAAATAACGTATGTTGTTTGGTGCTCACCTGTCGAGATTAACCTATTTTCCTTTTTTTATTTTACTTGGAAGTGCCAATTTTTTTTGGCTGAAATGTGATTCACTTTATTCCTGCTTTGGGGTGAAGTGAATCAGTGGTTAGAATCGCTGATAAAATCACTTTAGAAAATGCTTGAGTAAAGTGAACTACTAAAAAAGTAAAAAAATCATAATAAAAACAAAATTATACACTTTGTTGCAGGAAAAATGAAAAAATACTCATATTTTCAATGGTTTATTCTAAATTCTTAACGTCGACATGACTGATATTGAAATTAAACTTTCCGCTTTCAACTGATGAAACAGAATTTTTTTAACCACTTGTTCTTAGTTTATAATTGAAACGTCTCCAATTTCAGGGTAAACAAAATAACCTTTTTCGTGGATTCCTCATTTTCTAATGTCGGTGCTTTTCAACGAAAATCCCCACTCAGCACATAATTGCAGACATTCTTCTAGTTGGAATTCTTTGCCCTCGGAAAAAAAACAAAAAAATTTCTCCTTTGGATTGTTCTGTAAGGAATGCCATAATTATCGGATGCGGTTCGCAAAGACATTTGCCCCGCCGCACCGCCGCCACTGCTCTTTGAACATATTCTTGTTCGTAGTTGCATTTTCCACCAACTCCTATTTTTTTATATGTTCTTGGCATTCTGAAAGCAAAAACACTAATATTTTTACTATTTATAAGATTAATTATTAACATTCCAAATTGATTCACTTCACACCGTAAAATGTATTTTTAGAACAAAAAAAATTATATAAAAAAGAGAAAAATATTTTAAGAAATTTCAATATTAATATTATATTTATAAATCAATAAACAACACATGGGTAGCATAGATGTTTGAAAAAATCATTAAAGAAAAGCTGTACAACTAAACGTTTCCAAGAAATGAAAAAAATCACTAAATAACCTGTGTTTACAAATATTTGTGTAGTACTTACGTTCATTCGAATTGCACACTCTCACACCTTCTAAGCGTTAGAGGTACACTGCGAACAAGTTGCGTCGCGAAAACGTTTGTTTGTCAAGTTCTCCGTAGAGATATTCGTAACTTTTACCAAAAATGACCGAGTGGTTCACTTTACCTTTAGTGATTCACTTTACCCCATTTGACGGTACTTTTTTACGTAGAATTCAATGGGTAAATAATTTATTTTTTCAACTCATATATCAATAGTTATTGATGGATTTTTTTTTTTTTAAGTGAGACACCTTGTATATTCTTGCATATTTCAATAGAGTTTGAAATTACTATTCCAAAAATGTAGCACACTTGATGTTTTGCTAGAGTCACCTTTGAAATGCAGAGCTTTAAGATTTTTTCATGTAGAATTTGAAACGCACACTTTGAACAAGTAGGCTTTGGACGTCGCGACGCGGCGATAAAACAGAAAGCAAATGTTTACTAGTATCTATCAAATGTTAAGGAAGCTGTTCACTGCAGTAATTAAAACTCATAGTTTCAATAAAACTAATTTATACTATATTTACTACTAATAAATGAAACCCCAAAAATGATAATAATAATAATAATAATAATAAAGAACAAACGAGAACAAAATATTCCTTTGGAGGAGGTGTTCGGAATGTCTACATAGCCGTACCTTTTTTGAACATTTCTTGCCGATTTAATTAGTTCAATGGGTGTGAGAGAAGCAAAACTTTGCATCACTGCCGCTTCCAATTCATGTCTAGAGTTGGCCGGAAATCCAAAAATAAGATCCCTCAACCTTCCCCAGAGGTGAAGGTCAATAGGCGTTAGGTCCTGTGACCTGGCCGGCCAACGGTTGGGTCCTTGGTTGGCTATCCAATTATTGCAGTTGCAAAAAATTGTTGACAACTGCAGTGTTGCTGAAAATATATTTTCCTGAGCTCCATTAGCGGCAATTCATCAACAAGGGGTTCAATTTGTTGCCTTGAAATTTCTAAATACTCCTGAGATGTGAGAGTGCCATTATAAATGAACGGGCCGATAATTCTACCTCTAGAAACACCTGCCCATACACTAAATTCAAATCTTCCTTGACTTCTCTGCTCCACAATAGAATGGGGATTTTATTGTGCCCAAATATAAGAATTATGCGGTTGGAAATGCCGGCACTGCTTACATTCTGTCCAAATATAATTTAACGAATAATCAAGCACTTGGTTACAACTCTTCTGGTCCTGTATGGCTTGAATTTGTGCTTTTTGAAAATCCGCCTAACGTTAGTTTTTGGTGGATCTGTTGATATTTTTAAATTTCGCGTTGACTTTTTGGGATTATTTGCAACAGCTCCTGAAACAACTATTTCTTCCAACTCCCTATGCCTATTTGATGCATATAATTTTGGTCTTTTCTCTTCAAATTGACCACCGTCAATTAGGTTGTGTCACAATCTTGCGAAAATGTCTCTAAAAGGTTGTCTTCTCTCTGGATACCTCTCGTGGTACAGATTGCTTGCTGTCTCTGCATTTTCCCCGGTTTGTATAAAACAGACTATCATATCCCATTTTTCATAACTCTCATACTTCATTGCAAATGTGTTTGAAAAATGAACAAAAACCACGAATTGAGGGGCGTCTGCACTGCTTAAATCAAAATTTGACTGACAGCTACTAGTGAACACTTGCGTTCTGTTTTATCGCCGCGTCGCGTCGTCCAAATCCTACTTGTTCAAAGTGTGTGTTTCAAAGTCTACATGAAAAAAACTAAAAGCTCTGCATTTCAAAGGTGACTCCAGCAAAACATTAAGTTTGCTACATTTTTGGAATGGTAATGTCAAGTTCTATTGAAATATGCAGATATACAGGTTGTCTCATTCAAAAAAAATATGTTTCCATCAATAACTATTGATATAAGATTTGAAAAGATAAATTACTTAAACCATTGAATTCTATGTGGAAAAAGCTTTGGAAATGTTATTATGGAAACAAAGAATTTTCAACAGAAAAAAAGTTACAGCAACTTTTCGAAAATGCACATTTTCGAAAAACATGCTGTAACTCAGAAACGATGATAGCACCATAAAGATTGTCATAAAAATTTACCTGCAGACGCAGCCATCAGTTTTCATCTATCTAGTTTGAAAACAGGACTTTCCCTTTAAAAGTGTCCAATTTGGCCCACTCTGTACAAACAAATTTTTGAACACGTGTGTGGACACACTATTTAACTTCATTCTCAGGCGGTTTCTAGAAGTAACTACAGCATCTTTGCCGACCTGATACGGGTTACTATACAGTGCTTCTCAAAAGTCCTCTCCCCCCCTCTTATTTTTGGAACGATTATACATAAACAAGTGAAAGTTGGAAACTGAATATTAAAGGTTGTAAACTTCCCTGCTAGTGATGATAGATGACGAAATCGTCAAAGATGACGTCCCAAGGCCATTGTGACCAATAATTTCAAATGGAACCCTACGGCAAGCGACAACTCTTTTAAAAGATATCGAAAAAACTATTCAATGATACTAATTTTATTTTGGTTTATGGCAGTTTTAATGGCTTTATTAGTAAACATAAAATGTAAATTCCATTCAGTATGATATTAATTACAGATTCAAGAATCAGTATCTACTCAAAGAAATTGCTCGAAGTGACCTCCATTCACTTCCTGACAGTGAAATATCCTATTTTTAAACTCTTCTCGTACTTTTGCAAATGTGTCTGCGGAAACAGCCTCACATTCTGCAACAATACGTTGTTTTAAAACGTCAATACTGTCAGGTTCAGTGGCGTAAACCTTCGATTTAAGGTAGCCCCACAGAAAAAAATCCAAAGGTGTGAGGTCCGGTGATCGAGCTGGCCATTCCGTTGAACCTTGTCGTCCAATCCATCTACCACGATACTCCCCATCCAAATACCGTCTCACTGCACCGTAATAGCGTGGAGGAGCACCGTCCTGTTGGAATGTTATTTCCAAATTTTCGAATTCATCTGGATTATCTTCCAAAATTTCAAGGATTGACGGTTCTATTGCGTTTTGCAACAGCTCCAGATAAACCTCACCAGTTAAATTATTATTTAAAAAAAGTGACCCAACGATGTGGTTTCCCAGGATACCTGCCCAAACATTCATCTTCTGGGGAAAATGGGTATGTGTTTCACGAAACAGGTGAGGATTTGCGTCACTCCAATACCTCACATTCTGTGTATTTACATTTCCATTCAGATAGAAAGTACTTTCGTCACTGAAACAAATTGTTTTGACATAGTCTGGCTGTTGGTTAATTTCAGTTTCCATATTTTCACAAAATTCTAGTCTTCGGTCTGGGTCGTCGTCTGAGAGTTGATGACCATTTTTTTGTATGGATAAATTTGTTTTTTTTCAACACCCTGTGTACTGTACTTCGACTGACTTCATAGGTAGATGCAACGTGAGTTGTTGAAGAACTAGGATTAACGATTACTTCTGCCAGTATATCAATTTTTTTCTCATCAGAAATTTGTGGTCTGCCAGATCGTTTCGCATCATTAATACTACCCGTTGTTTCAAACTTTCGAAGAAGCTCCCTTAAACAAGTCCTCGAAACGGGACGATCGGGAAACCTCTCATTAAAAATGCGTTCTGCTGCATGAATATTCTGTCCAGTTATCACCTAAAGCACGTACCATTTCGCTTCTTGAAGCACTTGAAAGTTCGGCTCACAACAGTTTAACAAATTATAAAAATGTACAAAAATATTAAAAGTACCAAAAGCTGCTGAAACAGTTAAACGTTCGATCAACAATACACAAATTATTAAATGTACAAAAACTTGGACAATTACAAAAACGTCGAATTAGGGAGACTAACAAAAACGTCAGCTCATTTGACAACTATCCAGAGGCGGAGCTTGAATTTGGAATTCTAGTATTAACTGATTTAATTCATCACAGCTTTGCGTTTTTCAAAAGCGAGTTGCCAAAACTGCCATAAACACAAACAAAATCAGTATCATTGAATAGGTTTTTTCGATATATTTCAAAAGAGGTGTCGCTTGCCGTAGGGTTCCATTTAAAATTATTGGCCACAATGGCTTTGTGACGTCATCTTTGACGATTTCGTCATCTATCATCACTAGCAGGGAAGTTTACAACCTTTAATATTCAGTTTCCAAATTTTACTTGTTTATGTATAATCTTTCCAAAAATAAGAGGGGGAGAGAGGACTTTTGAGAAGCACTGTATAGTCAGAAATATTGATGATGACTGCTTAACCACATTATCAGCAGTAGACTACTCAAAAGCATCCAACACGATAAGTCCCGACTTTTTATATGGCAAATTTTTTGTTTTTTTTTTTTTTTTAGTCTAATAATTTTTCGGGAGCCTATTTTTATAACCACAGGTTTTTGTGTGAGGCGGGTTAGGACTAGAAATCGACTTCTGGACTTACTAGCACCTTGCCGTTATATGTATTGTCAGCTCGTGCAATGTACTTATAATAAAAAAGACTTCTGAAATTTGAATTTGAAATTGGTCTTCGTGTGGAATCGAGAAAAAAAGCGTACCGCAAGGAGTCAAATTTTATCCAATACAACAATACGACTTCGCAGAGTTATAATTTTCGGGCTCATGTCTACGATATCCAACTGTATATTGTAGGAGATTCTATTTGGATCTCATATTTTTTTAATTGGAGAAAATCTCAATTTTATCATTTTTAACATAAATAACTTCAGAAATTTTGAAAATGTTGTCAATGAAGAAGATCGAAATTGATTCCAAGTACGACTCAATTGATCATTTTTTTGTTTCTCAAAACCATCCAATATACATAGTGATCCCTGTAGTAGATTAAATAAAAAATCTGGTTATATCTTCTGCCTCTGCCCTTGAATTCGAGACACATTTTCTACCAGTAATAGATAAATCATTCGTTATTATGAAGATCATCTAATCACAACGAATAATAGGATGTCCATATTTGGCATATTTATTGGCCAGTTCATCAGAATTATCATGTTTCAACTAAGTTGACTTGGTGTACGGACTTTTCAAAAATAAATCTGACGAAATTGAAATCCAAATTTCGTGTTGTAGATATGTAACAGGCTCGAGAAAATATATTCATATTCCATCTAAATAAGTTGAGCTCAAAGGGATGTCTATGGCTAATCGTATACACTATTCTTTTTGCAATATCATTCATACAAATATAAAGACCCGAAACTCTATATGAAAATTGATAACAGTAATCCATATTCTCAAAGTGGAGTTTTCTAATAGAGAAAGGAGAGAAGAAGAATCACTCTCCACATTTTTTTCTTTTTTCTTACTGAATGTTCGACAAAATATTTGAAATATATATATATATATATATTTATATATATATAGATATATTATACCATTTGTATTCGTGCTAAAGTATAAACTTTCGAAATGCATAAACACATTGAAAATGAAGACATATATATTGTTTTCGTGGAAATTGACTTGGAGTACTCACCACTGATTCTGTTTGCCTATCCACTCCACTTTGAGTAACATGGACTACTTCCACCATTTGAAATATTGTATTGATGTCAATGCCATCAGAATCCACATCGGATGACTCAATTTTATGTGCTATTTTTTCAACCACATCTATATTCACCTTCATAATGGGTCCTAATGAAGTGTTGGTTATCCATAGTAGATATAATATGTACATACAAAGGAATCTTTGAAATTATCAGAATTACCAGTATCAGACGGACAATCTTTAATTTGTGTACAACACTGAGCTAACGCGAAAATTTCCACAAATTATTTGAATCAGTTTTAAATTAATAATAAAAAAATAAAAAAAATTCAGCCCTCACCCAATTATTCACCAAATTACGCAGGTTTTTGTATTCATTCCAAGCATTCAATTTTTTTATAATCACACTGTGTCTTGTCAGGCAGCATCATGAAGTTAAACCATGGTGCAGGCCTTTTCTGTATCCTAATGGTGTCCAGGAGACAATGTAAATCAAATATCCCCACAATATGATGAGTAAAGAATTCAATAGCTCCTTCAACAGCTGCGATGTCATGAATACTATACCAAGGTACTCACGAGATCTGCGAAGAAAGAAATACACTCAGAAGAAGAATAATCCCCAATTATAAATTTTAAAACTTTGAATTACAACTCACGCTATGATTTGATATGATATGATTCAAAATACCGGCGATCCTAGTAGGCTCATTCACATATTGATATAAACTGTATCGAGAAAACAAATCATTATACAGTGCGCGCGTAAAGTTGCAACACCCCTTACTTTTGAACCCCAGATTTTAAATTATATGATTCAAATTCAAGAAGGTGAAATCACTTTGCCGATAGGCTGCTCAGATGGATACGGTTAGGCCGTGAGTAAGGTTCAATTAATGACTTTTCCTAGTTAATCAAATTTGTCCACTAAAAAAATTATACATTAATTAACTTGACTAGTTCCAGAGTTGGGCGCCAGACTTGCTAAAGACAAAAGTCAAAGATAAATAAAATTAAATAAATGTTACCTAGCTTGTATGGGAAGGCAAATAAATATGCAATGAATCAACTTAACAAATTTATTCCAGTTGGAATTAAAATTATTGAACAAGATATAAAAAAATTAACAAATACTAGAAGAGTATTGAACTTCTCTTAAAAGAAAGGAAAAATTACATAAAAAGAAACCAGTAATTTTGACTCTTATCAAAATTCGAACATTTACACCTATGATTCCTCCAGTTGTTGGTCACGAATATACTTCCGGAGATCTTGAGCGAAATAGAGGAAGGCTAGTTTCTTGAAGCTGGTCCCAGCGGTTCTAGGAGGAACTTGGTTTCAGCGGTTACGATGAAGATGGTCTTGGGTGGTTAGATAGTTGATTTCAGACCCCCTCATCGGCGTGAATTTAGTTGATCTTCACGGACCAGTGCTGATATTGATGTGCTGTAAGACCTCCCAGGCTACTAGTCCTTCCGTCTCTGTAGAAGGTTTCCCTCCGTGGTATATATCATGCAAGAAAGATGA